>QVNV01004950.1:0-10133 GCA_014825455.1 Pseudomyrmex pallidus | reverse complement strand
CTGTTTAGCAAACCTCCTCCTACACGGAACATTTTTCATGACCACTTTTACTTTGTGCAGTTAGGTCTCCTTATTCCTACTTCGTGGTTGCTCCATTCGATCAGTCCCAGGATCAGTCGACAATTCGCGTGATTCGCGTATGATTGTCAGCTGTGGACCCTGGGTCCAGGGTCCAGGAGCTATATGCGTACCGGACCTATCAGATTGTGGACGCACGCATTAGACATCTATCGTCCAAAACATTGGTAGATAATCAGCGGTTTTGAACAATTTCCAATGTTTATATATACTTTATTATTTTCACATAGAACTGGTCATTCTTTAAATAAACGATATTAAATTTATACATATGTATATATATTTTTTCCATACAACTGAATTAAAAATAACGTATGTATTGACAAGTACAATTGTAGAAAAACGTCACAAATATACGCAAACAGCTGATATCAGCTAATACATATGTATTTTTCTTTCAGTATGTTGTGAAGTACTTCGTGCTCAACCGCGGAGATGATGGACTTCTGGTTCAATCTGGTCAAAACCGCATTTTTCAGAATGTTGCAAGTGTTATGGTTCGGCAAGCGAAAGATAACGAATTCCTTAAATATATATGTGAAAACAAATACAGGAAATACACTCGCCGTCGAGTTAGATCCGAAATGGGATGTAAAGAATCTAAAAGAAATTGTCGCGCCTCAGATGGGCATAGCGCCGGAAGATGTCAAGATTATATTTGCAGGTAAAGAACTGCACAATTCGACTATACTGGAGGTGAGCTTTTTGCTCCTGCAAATATGCTGTGAAAGCATGGAGTTTTTTTTGCTCCATGGATAATTAATTAGAAATATTGGATTGTGTAATATTGCAGGATTGTGACTTGGGACAGCAAAGTATTTTGCACGCAGTACGAACACCCTGTAAATCACTCAAGAGAAACAATGCTACAAGTTCCATAGAGGAATCTTCATTGGAGACATCTGATCTGAATAGCAATGGGAGTAAACCACTTAATGAGACACTGATGGATTTGCCCTTGGCTGAATCTGATCAAAACTCATCTCTGGAAGAGGGTATAAGGATGTTAATTAATTAACAAAATCATTAATTGCACAAGTATTAACAAGGAATTGCATTACTTTTTTTGTATTGTTGACAGAACAGCAGGAAAACCGAGCTCATTTTTATGTGTATTGCTCAATGCCGTGTAAAAAAGTGACGACAGGAAAGCTGAGAGTCAAATGTGCGAGATGTGGCAGTGGCGCTGTTACCGTCGACAGAGATCCTCAATGTTGGCCGGATGTATTACTCCCGAAAAGAATAACCGTACATTGTGAAAACGATTCCTGTCCCTCGTCTTCAAACTTTCTCAGCGAGGAGACAGAATCTCAAATTTGTTTTGCTAACTTTTATTTCAAATGCGCGGAACATCTCAGTTTGGGGGAAAACGATGAGGCTGTACCTCTTTATCTTATAAAGACCAACTTGAAAAACGTACCTTGTTTAGCGTGTACAGATGTCAGGTATTTAAAAATGACAATCATACAGCATAAAAAGATTTTTTTTATAAATTAACGTATATGTCGTATTTTTTTTATATTCCAAAGAGAAACTGTATTGGTATTCTCTTGCAAAGCTGGTCATGTAGCTTGTCTCGATTGCTTTCGCGATTATTGCACAATTCGCTTGCAAGAACGACGATTTGAATTCGATGCCGAAGAGGGATATTACACGTTACCGTGTCCTGCTGGATGTCCCGATTCTTTTATTCGCGAGATTCATCATTTCCATCTTCTCAGCGCAGAACAGGTATCTGCAGTATTAAGTGCAGTTATTTTGTGTGTGTATATTTCTTCTCAAGTTTTTTAATAATCATTATTTTTAATATGTAGTATGAAAGATATCAAAGATTTAGTACTGAAGAATATGTTTTGCAAGCTGGTGGTTTACTGTGTCCGCAACCGAACTGTGGAATGGGTATTATACCACCACCAGACACACAAGATGACCAAGATTGTCGTAGGATACAGTGCATTGGCGGATGTGGTGTAAGTATTTTCAAATAAAGCATCTTTTTTTTTTTTATTAGTAACAAAGTTACGTATTAGACTTTTCACATTTTTTCTTTTTTTTGTGTTACGTAGTCAAATATAATCTCTAATCAGCATTAATTAATCAAATGAACACACTATCTAATCTAATCTATTTTTCCAGTATGTTTTTTGCAGACTTTGTTTGCAAGGTTATCATGTGGGAGAATGCGAATCGCAAACATCGGAAGCATCTACAAGCATCCTTTCATCCAGATATTATTCAGTGGATCCTCTGAATGCAAATAAAGTCAGTTGAGAATGAATACTCATGTGGTAAAAAATATTGTTTTTGTCAATTGACTTATCGTTTTATATTTGTAGGCTACATGGGACGAAGCTAGCAAAAAGACAATTCAAATTTGTACAAAACCTTGTCCGAAATGCAGGACTCCTACTGAAAAAGACGGTATGATTGCAAGAGAATTAAGGTTTTTTTATATTTAAAAAATAAGTTTCACACAAATTGTTCTTTCTTTCTCTCTTTAAAAGGAGGTTGCATGCATATGGTGTGTACACGAGCAGGATGTGGTTATCATTGGTGCTGGGTCTGCCAAACGGAATGGACTAGAGAGTGTATGGGTAATCATTGGTTTGGGTAATATATTGATGAAGAGCAAATTTGTATATTAACATCAATATATATAATATATAATTGGAAGTTACACGAAAATATACACATGTCTGCAATGTTGAAACACATTTAAATAAAACTCAACATTTAGCAGTTATTATATTTTTTTACACATACTTATTAAAGTGATATTATTTTGTATATTGTATCGAAGAAGAATATCAATATACCGTTTGTATTATAAAACAAATTTTGTAGAAAGAATTTTTTATGTAGAAATGGTTTATACTTATTTTATTATTATTTTAAATAGTTTGTATGATACATGTAAAATTACTTAGAAAAAAAACAAAATGCAAAGAGTAAGAGAAGTCAGATGGCGTTGCTATCAAGTTTAGTTCACGTATGTGTGGTTTGTTTACACGCTTTGGTTAGTGTGGTCAATTCTGGGGATTTTGTGACGATCCGCATTCGTTGGAACCTAAGGAGTTAGATCTATTATTTGTTTATATAAAATAAACTCGGAGTGTGTGAAGTGGCTAAACAATAATAAATAATTACATGAGGTTTACTTAGTAACTTTTTACTTGTAAAAGAAATATGACTACCATACCACCTGTCAAACCACCGCGAGGAATTAAACCGACCAAAGAAACGGTAAGTAAAATTTTTATATCTTTTGAGTTAAATTTCTTCAAAAACCAACATGTTTTATTACACTTGCGTGGATTATTTATGTATGTTTATTGTATAAATTTTCCTTATTACAGAGCGGTTTATTGATCTCTGTGATCCGTGCTCTATCAGCAAGTGAAACAAATGAGCAACGTGAGATTGAAAAAGCTAAATTGGAAAAAGAATACAAACGAAGCGATCAGCGATTGGAAGAATTAGTTTCCGCTCATGATCAGGATCTTATGGAAGTTATGCGAGTGAGTATAGATATTCACAGTTGATTGATACACAAGAAATAAATTTTTACTGTTGTGTACATAATTTATCTTAATAAGTAATTATTCTTTGTTTGCTTAAGATATTCAGTGAACTGTCCGAGAAGGTGACATCATCACGAGAAAAAATTCACGCTGTAAAAGAGAATCTGAATGCTTGCAAACAGTTGTTAAGATGTAAACGAGAAGAACTATTGAATTTGTGGCTGGAAGGAATAGAACATAAACAAGTTTTGCATCTTCTGAAAGATGTGTAAGCGATACAGAAATGTGCGTTTCAGAAATTGCGAAGGCAATCATTTACTTTACTTCGATTAATTTTAGGTCTTCGTCTTCATGCGGGCGTATATTACCTTTGACAGTACCTGAATCATCACCATCTACAACTCATGAGCTTTCAGAGCAATAAAAATTATATATCACTACTCCTTGTATATAATTGTTATATGTATATAAAATGACTTATGTACTTGCCAAGTTCTAAACTTATGTGTAAAAAGTTATATTGTTTTGTATAATAAAAAAACAAAAATTGTTTAGTCCATAGACTAAGCAAAATAGAGATATTCTGTGCACATGGATAGAGGATAGAGTGTAAATAAGTATTTCTTATGGTTTTGTTTTTTTAAAACATGTAATTATTTTTATAAATTATCTTAGACATCTATAAACTACTTATATATACACTTTTTCACCTTCAAATTCTCGAAACTGACATTTTAAAAATAAAATACGCTACAAGCAATCAGCGAGACGATTTGATTGGCTGACGTAATGTGGCGCAAGTTACGCCGTATAGAAAAGCAGCTTTAGTTTTTCATTCATCATTTCACTGTATGGATGTATGTTGAGGTAAGCCGAGAGCGTTGTAAACTTCGAAAGGGTGACGAGGGTGATCTCTCTGATAATACACAAAACTTTGTTGTGTTTTCTCGTATCTGTGATTGTTACAGTTGAACTAAATGATACAGAATGTTGTCATAAATGTTCTGATATGAAATTAAAAGTTTATTAATCGAATTATTCAACTATATCTTAGCAGAATGTCGATTGGTATGTAAAATTATTTGTATTAAAAGAAACTCTGAGTAGTTTATAAGATAAATTATGTTGGTGAATTCTTTTGTACTTATTTTGTTTTTATAAAATTTCAGAAATAGAAACAAGCTTGCTTGTTATAGTGCTGGATGTGAATCCAGTACAACGAATAGTTAAACAAGAAACAAGAATACTGTCGCAGTGTCTGGATTCCACGATTATTTTCGCAAATGCTCACCTTATGCAGTCTTCTAACAATGAATTGGCTGTAATGGCTTGTCACGGACACAATGCCAGATTTCTCTATCCATGTGAGAACATGGCAGAAATAAGACAAATAGACGGTCAATATGAAAAATTCACAATGGTGGAACGTACAGTGCGCCAGCGCTTACAACAAGTTATCAATGACATTCCTATGGATGTTCCATTGAACACGGAGAGTCTTATTTCTGGTGCACTAAGTATGGCACTGTGTTACATAAGTCGATTAGATCGTGAGAAGGTTGCAGGTCAGAAGCTACATCCCAGAATACTGGTGATCACGGCTAGTAATGATTCGGCCACACAATATATGAATTATATGAATATATTCTTCACCGCTCAGAGAATGGTTTGTTCCTCAGATATGTGTGTAACAAACACTAAATTATTATCAATTAAAACAAAGTGTATTGTGTCTATGTTTTAGAATGTTATATTGGATGTATGCAGTCTAGATCAAGAGTTGACTCTCCTTCAACAAGGTTGTGACATTACTGGTGGCAATTATCTGAAAGTACCACAACTTGCTGGATTATTGCAGTATTTATTGGTATATTATTTGTGATTCCACACGTTTATGATAACAAAAGGCAATTTGTTTCACTATGAGCCATGAAAAAAATTTAGGTTTTTCTTTTATAATTTAGTGGGTCTTTCTGCCAGACCCCAGTGTCAGATCGAAATTGGTTCTTCCGCCACCGGTGAAAGTGGACTATAGAGCAGCATGTTTCTGTCATCAGGAACTTATTGATATTGGATATGTTTGCTCTATATGTTTATCAAGTGAGTACTTTTGTGAAGGTGTACAATTTTAAAGCTATTTTGTTACATATTAAATACTGTATACACATATTAACATGTAAATTACTTTTACAGTTTTCTGTAAGTTTAGTCCAATATGCACAACTTGCCTGTAAGTGTTTTATCTGCATATATTTTTTATTACATGTATCCTTTGTATTGTGTGTGTGTATTTAACTAATTGTTATTACTCTTTAAGCACGGTGTTCAAGCCAGGACCCATACCAATGAAGAAGAAGAAAAAACGAACGTAGCGGTATCTATTGATTTTGCAGAATATTCCTACGGATATACATATGTATTATTAATTTTTCTTACATGTAAAGAAAAAGCACGAATATATTTGTATACAAAATTTATTTATAATGAAACTATTTAAGATTACACTTATGTGACAAATGACAATTCCGTTCTGCCTGTATGTATAATCCACTTGTGATCTGCAACTTCTACGTTGTTACGCGTTGTGTGGACGAATGTTGTTGCTGTTGTTGGGACGGCACGTAACCGATGCGCTCTTGAATTTCGCTCTGAGGAACCTTGCCGCCCCACGTGGGTAGGCTCACAGAGGCCGACGACTTCCTTTCGGCGTCTTTTTTAGCTTCGAGCGCTTTCTTTATTTCTTCGTACTCTTTCAGATCCTCGAGTCGCATCTCGATACGCGTTGGACTTCGTCGTATCATCTTACTGAAAACAAAAAATTGTTTTTTTTTTATCTCTTTAAAATTTCTTAAAAATTATTTGATTGTGAAGAAGATGGGATTATATAAAGCTCGAATATATACAAGTTCGTACGTGCGAAAAAACTTGGATTTTTTAATAAAAATTAATGTTTTTCCTAAGGAGTTTTAAGTCAATAAACTTTAGATGTATAAAAAATTCTAGAAAATAAACAAGATAAGGAAAAAGAGTACTTCGGTCGTTTTAGTTTATCTTTTTTGTATAACACGATGAAGAAGCGCCAAAAGAGGGTTTCCCCTTGAACGCGCACTCCTGAACTACGTCCCTGCTCGTCGCGCAAGATGGCGAGATACTATGCTCCAAATAATATCAAATCAAACTATGCATGTCATTCTAATCGCGTCGTTTCTTCCTTTTAACTTTGTAACGACGCGAATCGCGCTCTTTTCTTTTTAGAAAAGAGTCACGCAATAATTTCGATTGAGAACGCATAAAAGTTGGAAAAAACGTCCCGGAAATGTGACAAAGGAAGGGTTGGACGCGCGTGTAAGCACGCGTTTGTTCAGGCAGCGCAATTTTCTCGATAATTCACGGAAAACTGTGCGATTCTCCGGCTACGAGCACCGAACACTAGTCATATACATTACGTCGTACGCGAACTGCAACACGGGAGGATGCTCTACCTTGAAGATTACGTTGAAAGTGCGTACGAAAAGTATCACGCTCGACTCGTTCGCGGAATCCTAACCTCTCGCAGCGCACGGTTAACTCGTTTTCGGAAACGATGCAGCCATTTTTGTTTATATTTCGCGGGTCGGTCCGCGTGTTCCTCTCTCGCGTCGACTTCGACGCGATTGGGATTGTTATTAAAATGACAAGAAATCTTTATTTCTTTCACTTAACTTCAAACTATGAGGTTAAGCACACATTGATGTGCTGACACATGTTACATGTTGGCAAAAGATAATAAAAAATAATTATTAAAAATCTCAAACTTGTAATGAATGACACGAATTTTATTTTTTATGTCCTTTAAAATGTGTGATTAAGATTTTCTTTTTCCTTGTATAATGTAAGGAAGTATATTGTAATGCACGGTTGAAAAGAGATGTAAGAAATAGTTTTATGATAAACTCAATATTTGTGATGATTAAAGAACAAATAATAGGGGATTTCACCTTGTCAAAATAAAAAAAACCTAATTTTATTAATATATATTTTTTAATGATTTCAGTGATCGAACATCTTCCTCAAGAACTTAGGGATAGATTCACAGAAATGAGAGAGATGGATCTAGGTGTACAAAGTACGTGCTGTTTGAAATAACAGATATGAGTGATATAAGATGAAATCATACTGGGTGATGAGAGAAAGTAACAAAAACTTTATACTATTTTTTAGATTCTATGGATAGTCTGGAAAAGAAGGTAAAGATGTTCTTTTCCAATGCCAAAAAGATGAAACCCAGTGAAAAAGAGGCCGAGTATGAAGCAATTAGAAGAGAATATTACAAAACTTTGGAGGACGCGGATGAAAAGGTGCAATTAGCCAATCAGATGTATGATCTGGTTGAAAGGTACCTGAGAAGGCTCGATCATGAGCTGCATAAGTTTAAGATGGAATTGGAGGCTGACAATAAGGGCATCACCGAAATTCTGGAGAAGAGATCTTTAGAGTTGGATCAGCCACCTACCAATAGTAGCCAAAAGGAAAATCGTTATAGTTTCACAACTAGCAGGTCGCGAGACAATCACGGTCATTGTAAGGAAGAGAGTTTAAATCTAAGATCATTGATTTCGTACAACGACGGATAGTAATTCTCTTTGATGTCGTTTTTAAATCTCAGCTCGGGCGGAGAAACGGCGGGATTCCAATGCGTCTTCCACGTCGGTCGAGAAAAGATTGGCGATCGAGAAGCTGCCGACGACGACGAGTTTGCCGGAGTCACGGCCAGCGTCGGCAAATTCCGGTCCTATTATCGCGGCCAGCAATGTCGCACCAGCACCGACGGCAATCGCTAATTCTGTAGGTTCGGTATGCTATAATCTCGGTCACATCGGTGCCGGGGGTACGGCCATCGCGGCAGCTGCGTCACAAGCGATCGCGGCCACGCAGTCGATGCAGCAAGGCAGACGCTCCGCTAGTCTGAAGGCTAGTTATGAAGCCATTAATACCGGCGGCGTGCACGCCGCAGAATTCAGCAGAGAGCTGGCCGGTGCGGCGCAAACCGCCATTGCGGCTATTCAGGAGACCACAAAGAAACATAAAAAGTATATCGGATATTGTTTTTTAATAAATATCTAATAAAAATCGTACGAAGGGTATTTCAAAAGAAAATCTACAAATTAGAAGAAAATATCAAGATTTTATTTTTAACTTGCAAAAGAATTTTTGTTGATTATTCGAAGTACATGTTTCAATTTTGAATGATAGGAAAGTGACAGCCACGGTGCCGAGTTCGAGTGTAATCACAGCTGCAGTCCAGCAGCCGGTGTCGCCTCCGGTGGTAACTACAACCACACAAGTTATAGACGCGGACAATCCAGACTGGACGTACGATCCGAACGAGCCGCGTTATTGCATGTGCAATCAAGTGTCGTACGGCGATATGGTTGCGTGCGATAACTCGGATGTAAGGCTCACCGATATCTTTTCAGGATATGTCATAACGCGTACAAGCGATAAACTTATGATAATCGTTTTTAGTGTCCCTTTGAATGGTTCCATTACCCTTGCGTGGGTATCACCGCGCCACCGAAAGGGAAGTGGTATTGCCCTCAGTGCACGTCCTCGATGAAGAGACGCGGAGGACGGAAGAATTGATTAGGCAGGAAGAAAAAGAACGAGTTGCAAATCTATTACATTGACCATGTCGAGAAAGCATCGTTGCTACTACCTCTTAGAACGCTGTCCGTCGTGTATCGACTTATTAGTTAGGAAGTTGTTGTTAGTTCTGGTTTTCTACGACTACTTTTTCCAGGTGTTTTGAGTTTGCGAGTCGTCGTACGTATATTGCTGTTGAATATTGAACAAAGAACGTTCTAATAACTTCTGTACTTTCGGAAAACAGAAGGTATAGAAAAGCGTGAGACTCGAATTAGCGATAATTGTTTTTTTTTTTTTTTTTATTATTATTGAGAATTCAGACTCTCGAATCAAGAGAGAGTTGATATTAAATAACTTTTTCCCGCCAAGTAATAATTAATATATAAATACTGCAAAGAGAGGAAGAGCTTCATTTTTTCACTTCATTTAAAATTCCAATGCTGAAGTGTTAAATGTTGAAAATAAAGAATTCATTTCTTTCATTAAAGAAATAATTGAACACACGTTTGAGAACTGATTTTTTTTTGAAAAAAAAAAAAAAAAAAAACGTTACTCCGTACGAATAAAAATTTTGAGAATACTACTTTTAAAAACAGAACTTGTAGCAAATTGATGTACAAATAAACTATGCCGAAACAGCGAGAATGGATAACACTCTTGTTTTTGACCAATTGATCCCGTCAACGCTTGCCGTTTTTTTTTTTAAACAAGGTTTTTTAACATATAGAAATAAAAAAATTATATAATATAATAAATTTTATATTTTGTTAATATTACATTTTCTCTTATGAGTTGCTTAGTTAGAATCGCGTGAAGTTATTGAATTTTTTAAATGCTAAAATATGAACAACGTGAAATTTATGACAATATCCAGCAATATTTATTGACATGATAATTGTTCATATTGCT
>QVNV01004949.1:0-13528 GCA_014825455.1 Pseudomyrmex pallidus | reverse complement strand
GCTTTATCAATTTGTCACTTGTTTTTGTAAATATTAGTCTTGTCATTGCACACATTATATTTTTCTCATTTAAAATGTGATCTTATTTTCTTTATAAGCGTAAATATTATGTTTATTGCATAAAACAGCTGTTTTCTTTTTTTATTAAAATAAAGATGTTGCGAGACGACTTATTAATAATTCAACGGAGAACTTGCGCTATTTATTAATTCATAGTTTCAATTATACTTGTTGTCTCGCATTTGTTTTCATTATTGTTTAATTTTTCCGTTTTCTACATTTTGTGAAATATATTTATTTGTTCTTTTGATTTATTTATCTTTTGTTTTTTCTTTTAAGAGAACGTTACTTGGCAAAGACGACGAAGGCAGCAGATTCTAATCTTGATCTGATGATGTTACAACAACTTTAAAGAAAGCAGGCGGGAACTCGTGGCATCTTTAGACTCGTCGAAATTAAAGGAGACTTTGAGAGCGAACGTTGCCATTCTCGGCGCTCTGAAGAATGTGTCTATAATGTATCCTTAAAAAAGCAAAGATCGGAAAAGAGAATCTTTCTTGAATTGTTTTGACTTCCGTATAATTGAGTTCTTTTTTTTTCTAAGCAGAACACTTTAACATGAAATCTCACTAGAAAATATTAAGACACATATTTTTCCGAACGATCACAACATAGATGTCCGTATGTTTTTACTTATGTATCGTTCTATGCGATATCACTGCGTGCATAATTTTGCAAATAGCCAACAACAAAGATAAAACAATTGTTCACGTTTTCTTCCACATTTCTTTCTTTGAATCACAATAATTTCTTTTTCTAATTTGAAAGTTTATTCCAAGATTTATTTACAAAGCGAGATGCTCGCACATCGAGGACATCGATCGACTCGTTACTTTAGGGGGGTTTTTAATACTTCGAGAGAGAGAGAGAGGTAGCACAAAATTTCACAGGGCGAGAACGAGACCGTTTTTGGGCGACAAGACAGAATACGCGAGGAAGGGTTGACATACGAATGGAACTGGCGTGCCGCGATGACGTTTCGGGTAACGTCAGTTCACCTTTGCACGTTTTCAAGTTATTGATCGCGTCTACATCGTGTCCGGAACACTCTCTCTGTGTTTCTCCCTCTCTCTTTCCCTTCCTTCTTCTCTCTTTCTCTACTCTGTCCTGCGCTCGTAGCGCGTGATACCTGCACCCCGCAAGGCGCGATTCAATATATCGACTCTGATACAATTCACATCTGTTAATTGAATATCTTAAAATAACTACAAAAAACAAAATGTCACATATAAAAATGTGACAATTAAAAAACTTGATTAATAGAAGAATATGAGCGATATGTACTTCATGCATTTTAATATCCCAAAGAAGAACAATGTGAGAAAATCGTAAAAATGTTGAAAATCCGCGAAGAGCAAACGATAAAACATTCCGAGGAGTTTTTGAATTTCTCAAAAAGTTAAAGAACTCCAAGAATATTGAGACAAGTGTTTTAATTATTTAAAAAGTTTATGCCAATGTGCCTAGCACAAGACAGATATTGAGATATTTTAATTTTGTATAACTAATGTCTGCAATCGCACATTAAAGCGTAGCTGATATTCGATTAAAAAAACATTATCAATCAATGTAAAACATTTCTTTAAGATTATATGAAGTTATTTTTGCGCGAATAATTTACATTTTCAAATTTAGATACAGTGTCTACAGGACTTACACGTTAACGTCTCTTCGATCTTGGGAACGGTGTCTTGTCTCAAGCGAGAGGATCTTAAGGGTTTCGGTGGCTTCTTTATACTTTCCATGAGTAACTCTCTCAGTGTATATTCTTTCTGCAAGGGCCGTAATCGTCTCTCGGAGGCCTGCACATTGACAGACTATTCTTTATCCAAAGCTCCGTTTTATAAATCAATATTATTCGACACGTATATTTGATCTGATATTAAATCGTATTGAACTTTTTAAGGTAAGCTTCCCGAATCCCCTGAGTCTAATTTGTAAATCTTGCCTTTTTCAGAGGTGGTCGACTTCGAATAAATTCAAGAATAATAGCATGCGCATCCTTCTTCGAGGACGTGGGTGGTGTCTTCCTTAGATGGTAACGTCTCTCCCTGATGTCGTCCATCAAAATCTCGTAAGGCGTCATCTTGTAGTCCGGGCGATTTCCTTGTTCGCGCGACGCACGACTACCTAAATTAGCTTCCACCTTTTTCAATTTCACTCCTCGTCTCAGTTCGCTGATGACTTGAACCCAAAATCTAGCCTGACAATGCATTCAATAAACTTTTGACATAACACACTTACATCGATACACTCTCACATAATAAAATACAGAACGTTAATTAAAACTGTTATATATTTCAGAAAAATTTGTTTTCACAAAAAAAAACATCTCTGAAACTAAACGTCCATTACACATGGAACTGTCTAATATTACTAACACACTATATATTTGCAAAGAACTTAATATAAATAAGTTGTTTTCTCTTAAGTAAATAAAATGTTTATTCTTTCGTGAAATTTTATTCGTTCTAATAAAAGTTCTAATAAACTTAGATCATGCTCTGCATGCATTTGTCATGCTTCAATAGATATACTAATTCCTAATCTTAGAACATATCTGTCAAATCAAGAAAATAAATAACAATGCGACATAACTAAAAATGGTTGCAATAAATTTCGTTGAGACCAACGTACTTGTATAGCTCTCCAAATTCTAACGTCCGTCTACAAGAATAAATGTAATTAACGATCGATAGATCTTACGTGTAAACCACATGTAATCATTATTACACGTTACTTCTCATTTTATTTGTTTTAATGTGGTTTTCTCTTTGTCGCACAAATTTCTCGATAAACTGCGAATCAATCTTGTTTATTTTTCTTTCTTCCTCTTTTTTCTATCTTTTTAATTTTCTTCAAAAATTCAAGATATTTTTTTGTATTTACGAAGAAAACTCACCCAATCATTGAAATCCAAGGCGTCAATGTTCTGCAATGAAGTCGAAGTACGATCATTAGTTTGCGGACTGTACAAGTCGTGTGATTGCTTGTTAACAACCACTTTTTCCAGAAACTGAGAGAGATTAAGAGCCTCCTCCACAAACGCTTGTATCACATTCCGGTAATAATTATCAGGATCTTCTTGTAAACTTTGCACGTGTCTCGCACATATCTGAAATAAGTATCAAACTTCTGCATTACGTATTATCAAACAGTCACTTTAAAGCAGATCTGCGTACAACACACTAATCTTATAAATCGTTACATGAAGAATGAGAAAAATAACACAAACTCACTTGAAGAATAGTTTTCAAGCTATTACATGTGGAACTCTCTGCGTACGCTTCAGTAGTTTTCAACGTCGCATAATCCTCCACATCAGCAATTCAGAACTCTGATTAAAAGCACAATTACCGAGGAAAAACTGATGCAACTTACTTACCAGAAGTACCACAATTTGTCATCAATGTAATAAGAGCTTCTAAATCTGATGATAAAGCTATTTCCTCTCCCGGATTAGAGCCAAAGTCCAAGGCCTTAAAGATTGCCATTCCTAATGCGAATATAGCCTGAAATAAGAGAGAAAACCAAGTTAAATAAAAAAAAACCACTCATTTTGTAGTTTGAGGAAAAAGGCCAAAACAAGCCACAGCATTAATATTACCTTGAGATATTTCTACATTATGATTTGTACTGGCTTTTTCGTGATATAATTTCTATTAAACAAAATGTTCAACACATAAAAAATAGTTTTTATAATCTATACATTTACCTTCTCTTCCGAAACAAGAAGTTGTTTGGAACCTGTAATCATTACAGTGTAAAGTAAGTCATCCTATCAATTTCCAGTATATTAATAATGATTTATATAAATGATTCTTTTTAATCACTCCTAAATTCTATAGCACACAACAGTCACCTGTCGAATTTTCAAGTCGAATATCGCCATCCTTGTGAAGTATAATTTGAGAAAGATCAGATATTTCAAAGAACTTATTTTCCTTTGAGCTTAGTAGGCCTTTGGTTATCTGATAGCATAATGCCCATGCTCGTTCTTGATCTATAGGACTGTCAAACATCAACAAAATATCCTGAAGATTTAAACAACCTCGTGAGTCCAGCTCACACTTGGGTCGTGTTGAGGTTTCTCCTTTTTTCTTCACTGTTGCTTGTGACTCTCCCTTATGCTCCATATCTTCTTTCTTACTACAGTCTGGATTTTTCTTAGAATTTGACATTATACAATAATTTTTTTTTCTTTTTTTTTTATCTAGATATATTTGTTAGGCTAATCTTGTGAAGACAGCATTAGAGTTTCTGATAATAAATCTATTATTTTATCTATATAACCTTTGGCGCTCTTCACAGCATATTGCATGTGATACATTATTTTCTTCTGTATAATTATACATGTGGCAATTATTTAGCAGTGCACCTGCTGTATTATCTTGCACAAAGTGATTACAGTTTGCAAGAATCATACATAATTTTGTGATCATGAGCAATGTTGAATCCCAATTCTCTGCTTGCAGTGATAAAGTTTTTGCTTTACATAGAGCACCGCTTAAAATTTACAATTAATCGCCTGAAACACAATTTGTGAATACAACACGCATGAAAATTTGATAAAAATACCAAGTGTACATCGTGCATGTATTTTATCTCTCAGCACTATTAAAATTACTGCAATAACAACATCATAAAGATAAGAGAGAGGAGCATTACTACTTACGCATTTTTATAGGTAACAAGGAGAACATAAACATATTTGCTCCTTCACGCATCAAAGTTTCGTAGGAATTAATCGTCCTTGAATTATCCTTATCCTTCTTCTTCGTGTTCATTCGAGTCTGCCTGTAGTGCTGATAAAGCGGCCTTGTGTGTGAATAACAATAACCATTCGCTTGGAGCTGATATCTTACGCTAACTGTGATTAGTCAATTTCGCCGATCGTCTGATGCGATTGGTCAATTCCGTAACTAATCCTTAAGCTGTTCTACAAGAACAAAGAAGTTTGAAGTTGGCTCATTGGTCCGGTGAGGTTTTAGTCCGACCAATGAAAAGAACTGACCGTTTCTAAGGACAAGATAAGAAGCCAGAGAGCGGCAACGCCACGAAAGCGGATTCTGGAACTACGTAGCAAGAGCCGTGTCGATACGATAATGCCATTGGGTTTGAATCCATGCAGATCTGCGCTGCATTTACAATTTGTTAAAAAGGAAATATTTTATAAATTTCTTATGTACGCGCGTATGTGACATACATTTTGTAGGTTCTTACACAAATATTATAGAATATTATATTAATACTAATTTAATATAATTAAAAAATTTTTTAATATAATATTAAAAGAAGAAATCAAACAGAAGCAAAAAACGTTTACAATGTGTGAAAATATTTTATATATTACGTTGCGTAAGAATATTATTTTTAAATATAATAATTCTCTCTTAATGATGGATGACCAACGGCATTTCGCGGAAAAACTGCACTTCCTCGCATTCATATTTGCATCCTTGTGGAAATTCTGAATCCTTGCGATTACGTAACACAAAGAGTAATAGTCATCAGCGTAATATATGATCTTCACAAATGTCTCTCTACATCACACAGGTTTTAAGTTATCTAATTGCTAATTGTGTGTTAAATATAACGTTTGTACACATATGAGATATAGACATATGCATGTCAAATAGTAGTATATATGAACAGTTAGAGATAAATGTTATTTACTTTTCGTTTCTTCTCTTTTGTAATATTTAACTTTGCATTTAAGAAAATCCGAACAATTTCCTGTTTCACTGCGATAAGAAAGAAAGTAGTGGAAAAAAAACAACAACGCGTAAATAACACACAATAAAGATCTGTATCTCTTAATTGCAAAAGATAATTTTACTATCTTCTCTTTTCTATTACTTATGCGATAGTCTGTTGCTTGCGCCTTTTTTCTTTCAACAAACTATAATCTCGCAAATAAATATATATTATTTATCTGTCAATATCGCCGATAACAATATAGGAGTGAAGTGCACTTTGTGGTTTTTTTTTGCTTTTTATGTACACACGTCAATAATATTTTTGAAGAGAGAGTTAATTCCCATCAATAAAACGACAAAGCTTCGATTTTTAATTCTTCGTTGCGCACGGAAGAAAAATGCAATTTTCAAAACTGTAAGACGCAGTAAAAAAAAACAAAAAAGCAATTGTGCGCAACGACAAATCGAATAATCTCACGTGTCTCTGAAAAAATACTCGTTGACGAATAATCCCGTACGAGCATCCGAACGCGGAGCTAGTGGAAAGAAGCGCGCGATGGTATAAAAACACGTGTTTATCAGTTTTCACTATCACACGCTTAGTAGCATGCAACAAGTGTGGACTGCGGAGAAGAAGACATCACACAGGCGCGCAATAGGACGCATTTCATCCTTCGTTTCCCATGTGAGAAGGCTCTCTCGTAGGCGGATAATTGTCTGTTTTTTATTCGCGATGATTCAATCAACGCGATCGGCAAATATCACGGACGTGCGTGGGAAAACGCTCGCAGCAGAAAATCGCGCTTAAGTGAAAATTCCGCCAAGGAATTCTCTTCTCGCGCATTTTATTTAGCGATTTATTTATAATTTGTTTTTTTCTTATCGTAAAAGAACTAAATAATTCATTCACACCGAGCAACGAGCTTTTGCCAGCGAATATTAATTTCAAGTTGCAGTAAAAAAAAAACTAATTACGATGATGATCGATGAGAATCGAATATGAGACGTTACAGTGCCGACTTGACTTCTTTTATTAATTTTATTTCGTTTTTTTTTTTTCAGATCACCAATCGAGTCTAAATACGCCAAACATGTCGCCGAACGTGTTGGGTGCATTTTTGCTCGTTGCTTTAACGATGACGATTTCTTCCGTCCAGTCTAAAATATGTACAACAGATTCAGAGTGTCCATCAGACCATTGCTGTGTGCTCCGTTCGTATTTTCGCTTTTTTTTTTATACTGCGAACTCAGTTGTCATCGAAATCACATTAGTGCAATTTGAATAACAAATGTGTCTTCTTTTTCAGAGCCCACGAGATATGCGATACCCAATTGCGTGCCGATGCAACGGGTAGATGAAATTTGTCGCCCATCAGACCCCAAGATTACAACGAACCTGACGTATCCGAACGGTGACCGGTTGGAAGTTAAAGACATCCACTACATTCTGTGTCCTTGCGTCGAAGGATCGTTTTGCAACAAGGAGAAACGTGGCATCTGCACGACTGATGTTACTACAACTCAAGGATTACGATGAGACAAAACAACAAAAACGTTTATATATTTCGAATAAGTTAATATACAACATCACGCACATTAAACCACATCTGAAATATATGTATGTTCAAGCTTAAAGAAATTAGTGTGCCGACGAGATCGTCATATTTGCATTGTTGTGTTGTTTTTTTACTTGTATTTTATATACGCAAAGTATTATTATTTTACTTATACCGCAGCTTGATATAAGATATTATAAATGCGTCGTGTATATAGTTTTGTTACAGAAAGAAAAGTTGTTAAAATAAAATTAAAAAAAAAACTAACAATTACGTGTGTCTTTAATCTGTCCGAATTATAAATATTTGTACCTACTCCCTGTAATATAAACTCGTACTTATTTCTCTACTTTTTGTATTCGGTAATGCGATAAATTTTTACCGCGTTGCGAATTTTTGTTCGTAACGTGGCGTGCGTTAATTTCCTAGATATTACTTATCGTGTGATGTAAGACCATGTTTTGGATAACGCGCACGTCGTGCGCGTTTGTCAATCTTACCGAAAGCTTTTTGTAAATATGCAATATATCGTTACGTTACATTTTGTAAATATGCAATATCATTACGATTAATACACCTGTCTCTGGATTTGGACAATGGGTCCTGACTGTAAATAAGCTACGATCTCCTGCTTTAGATCGTGCAAGTTCCATTAATTTGTTTAGCTAACATTTTTCTGTCACTTCGTTAGCTCGCAAGGACAATCACATATTTTGCAGTTCATTACGTTACCCGCTGAAGAAAAGCAATTCGTGCGAATAAGTTTTACGTAGTTAAAGTGTACGAATCATAGATGGCGAAAGCAGATCCGAACAGCTGTGAAACAGCTGTTAGTGTCGTCTACTGTCAACATAAAAATTAATGTTCGAAGAGATTGTAACATTGTTTTGTACACAAACGCGTGTAAGTGCATAATTAAATTTTAAAACAGAAGAGAGCAGAGTAAGATTGTTGAACAATGTTCAGCACCAAGTCGTTCGACGTCGTGAGCTTCAATTCGGAATTGTCTACCGCGAAGTAAGTTTGTTTCTTTTATCTTTATTTGATTGTGTTTTCTTTCGCTTATTTTATTATTTTTGTTTAATTCTTTTTTCCCTCGTTGTTATTTTATCTTTTACTA
Source organism: Pseudomyrmex pallidus (assembly GCA_014825455.1). Classification (NCBI taxonomy): domain Eukaryota; kingdom Metazoa; phylum Arthropoda; class Insecta; order Hymenoptera; family Formicidae; genus Pseudomyrmex; species Pseudomyrmex pallidus. Next base: position 5,093 of record QVNV01004949.1, on the reverse strand, counting down.
TTGTTGCAAAAAACTCGAGCGTTACAACAATTGAGTGTAATTTTTATCTAAATCTAGAAAAAGAAATAAAATTAACGATCCGCTTTTTTCCAGGTCGGAGGCATCCGCAAACGTTCAAACGACAGACATAGTTTACACCGCCGATGATACACAAACTGCGGAAACGCGGACCATCGGGGTACATCAAACACTTTTCCCGTTTATTGGATTCCACAGTTTTCGATATCGCAGACATTTGCATGGAAATTTGTGTCTAACAGCAATTTTATTACAATTCCAGATTCAAACGGTGAATGAACAAAACACCAATGTGGACGTGAATTACGACAAGCTCGCAGATTTTCTGAAAAGAGTCACGCCGGGGATTCTCGAGGCTCTCGATGAAGCTTACGGTATCAACGCTTTCGACGATTACGATCCCGACGTTGCGGATGGTTCCTCCACAAATGTCAAGTTGTTACAAAAACTCAATGCGTCGGGACAATCTAACACTCAAGTATATATCTTTTTTTTGGTTCGATATGACAAACTATATTTTATATACAGCTGTTTGACGTGTCAACACTTTGCGTAGATTAAGGTAAGCGATCTATCGTGGAGCAATGTCGGTGGAACGTTAGCAGTCGGTCTTGGCCACACCTATCACGAGGCTTGGTGCGATCATCTTTCCGCGATTCACTTGTACAATCTCACGACGGAGGACAATCTCACGGATACACCCGCCAAAACGTTAGAAACGAACGGTTGCGTCACAACGTTGTGTTATCATCCGACGGAACCTTCTATTCTTGCAATCGGGTCGTCTAATTGTGAGCGTCCTTGTCATCCGTTTTATATAATTTACAAGTTAGTCGTTACGTATTAAGTTTCGCTTTTTCAGGGGATGTGTCGGTGTGGAATTTCAGAAACGACGATTCTATCACGCCCACGCACGTGTGCACGCACAACGATTGTGTGTCCCAAGTGTGGTGGCGACCGAGATCGGTGAATGATGTGACGCTGTTGGTGAGCTCCAGCAAGGACGGTTATATATTGATTCACAAATTGTCGGCTAACTTCACAACCGTCCAGCTGCATAAACGGTATTGCGATCGCGCGTAACGTAAATTACGAGAGTGTCTATTCACGTAAAAAACATGTATAATGTCTCAGATTCAAGATAGTGAAGGAACGTAATCCGGTGGAAAGCGCCAGGCCACGTAGCGCCGGAGGAACGCGCGAGCGTGCCACGGAAGCGGGACTTTGCATCACGAGTTTCGATTTTTCTCCCAAGCACCCTAGTATATTTATCGTCGGGACGTTGTGCGGCGGCATCTACAAGTGCAGCTTAGACAGCGTAACTCCCGTCGAAGGTTTGTCCTACGCCCTACGCGAACACGCGCGTGAAAGAGTTTCTCGTTGCATGTCACAATGTTTTTAGGAGACGTAACGCTAATAGATCCTGTGATCGACGAATACGAAAGACACGGAGGTAGCGTCACGTGCATCAAGTGCTCGCCGCTACGTAACTTATTTGTCAGCAGCGGTACGGATAAGGAAATTCGTATATACAATCTTGATGAGGTATATTTGAAATATGTTTGTAAATATATTTGAAATATTTTTCTCAGCTTTTAAAACGATTAAACCAATCCAAATTAGTAATAAAGCCACTTAGGGCCTATTGCGGCGTGTTGCTTGTAAATGCATTTTTTTTTTTTTATTACTGGCATAATCATCGTTCGATTATATCAATCAATTTTAAGTGTTTTAAAATTACATTGTAAATTGTGTGTAGCACGTCAATCAGCAAACCGTTTCTGTAGACAATACGGTCGTGGGATTAACATGGATGATTGGCAATCAGGATGTATTCGTGGCGTACGGAGCGGACGCGTTTGTAAAATTCTACAACGTCACAGATAGCAAAGCTGTGACGTGCGCGAATTTTGAAGTGACTGGCAAGGATAGCATCAGTTGCTTACGCATCAATTCCAAGAGGTAGGCGATGTAAGATAACGAAATCAAAGTGATTCATTCTCCAACCATGTCTTCCTGCTTTCAAATTTTTAGATACGACGGTCACACGTCACATCTAAAATCTGAAATGAAATGGTCTCATTTGTTTACGCAATTTCTTGACATGTGTGGTTTTTCTAATAAGGAAGACGAAATAATTAATTTAAGACTTATGTGTATTTATTCGAGACGTTAATATATTTATTTCTGTGCTTGTTACAGAGATATACTCGCCATCGGAGATGTTCGTGGGAATATTGAAATATGGAAATTTCCACGTAATTTGTTTTAAACAATGTATCTCTGACTGACGCACATTTTTTTGCATTTTTTTCAATATCTCTACTGAATTATACCAAAACACTATCACATTTTGTGATGCACATAAAAATTGTTTCTTTTTTTTGTACTGAAATAAAGTGTGTTCGTAAAACGTTGAACCTTCTTTAAATCACAGCCTGACTTCTCGATAAACGAGAAACGAGAACGATTCAATTCTCGATAAGATGTTTGTCTAAAATTGGGGTAACTGGGACGTTAACACACATATCCACCAAATCCGCTTACATTCCTGAAACAAGTAAAAATAAAACTTACACGACAAACACATATGCGTATAAAAAAAAACCACTTGCTTTCTATAAATAGATTTTTGTCAATGTAGTATCTCAATTGTGCAATCGGAAATTGAGCCAAACTCGCGGTTTCACAATTTCGCTTGAATACTGGAATAATCTCGACATGACTAGAATCTGTTTATTCAACCGCAATCTTATTATCGCGTTAAACCGGACCTACTTTATAACCAAATTTCCGACTGCAAAAGAGATTAATATTGAAGTTTTATTCAAAGTTGCGAAAACTTTAATAAAATATCCTTACTAATTCTTTAAGTTAATTGGATTTGTTAAAAAAACAACTTATTTTTATTACCTTCGTTTCTGCAATCACGTAAACACGCAATCTGAAAAAAAAAACTTGTTTGTTATGGGAAATATGTGCATGAAACAAATACTTTATTATATTTCAGGGTACGGTGAAATTTTTGTCCTAAAAAGAACAGTTTTGACTAGTAATCCAGATTGTTCCTTGCCCTTAAAAGAGCAGTTATAATTTTTGTCCTGAAAAGGACAGTTTGAGTCCATCCTTATTGCCAACCGTGCAGACACACCATCGTTCGGATAAATTTGGGGGTCCCCCGGAAGGGACCCTGGAAAGATATAAAAAGGATTATACAGGAAAATTTGGAACAAAACAGAATATTTGGGTGGGGGAACGAAAATAAAGATGCTTCTTTCGTTAAGCATCTTGCAAATCTTGAAGACAGCGGAAACTCACGTGTTTGGATTCGTCAATTTTTCCGTGCTGTATACAGGTAAAAGGATGTTTTGTTTCGTAAAGGAGACAAATATAAGGAAAAATTAGGAGAAGGAATGGGAATAACTAAAAATTTCTTTTGCACTTTTCTCTTGCATGTTTCTTCTTTTGCTTTTCTTGTACGAACGTAATGATGTAAATCCGTTCTTCTCACACATGTGCGAACTATTATGAAGATTCTTCCTTGTCTTATAACGCGGCAGTGCAGTTTTACTTGTGTACGCGCGAAACTCGTTAGACGAGTCCCGGAACTCTCGTTTCTCATTTCTTCCTCATTTTACTCGTCTTCTGATATCCTCTCCCGATAGATATTTCGTCCATCGCTTCTTTCCATCTCTCGTGTTTGCCGATCGCTGATATGAGTATGTGTGTTACGTTTGACCCACATAAATATCTCTCTCGAACCATATACTTTTTTAACCCCGTGTGAGAAGATGTATAATTGTGCTGCGCTGAAGTGTATAATATATATATTGTATATATGTATGTACTTTGGAAGTAACAGGGCGGAAAAAGTTCCAGTAAAACGCATTGTTCTCTTAAATATCATCTTTCAGAATTGATGTCTATCGGACATTATTGCACGCCAAATTTCTCCACCACTGTCTTTCTCTCTCTTTCTGTTTCTTCTTTCTCTGTTCAACTCCTTCGTATTCTTTTGTCTCATCTCTCACGCATTCAACACACACGCTCTCTTTTGCTTCTCTTTCTCTCTATCTCTCTTTCACACTCTCTTAACGGTTTCGTCTTCACACTTGAAATTATTTTTTTTTTATTTTTATTTTTTTTGGTGCCTTTTATATTAAAAAAAAGACATTTTTTCTGGTCCATTTTTCTTCTTAAAAATCTTGAGCACTCGTTCCAATCATTCGCTCGCACTCAGACTATCGCTCTGCTAACGAACGGAGAGCTTTTTTATATATATTTGCTGCTCCGTTCTTCGCGATCATTCACACCTAAGAACATTACGTTTCCTTAATCTCCATCCTCCGTTTTCCCTTCTTCTTTTATAATAATTCTCCATTTTTCTGTCTTACGGCTAACTTAACTTTTCTGTTAACTTCATAATTTCCTCTTCAAGAAACGCGCAAAGTTTTAATAAACGTGCAAAAGCACAGTACGATATAAACAGTTGTTTTTTTTTTTTTGTTTTTTTTTCGTCTTCTGTTTCTCTCGACGTACGGTCGAGTATATTTAAATGGACAGCTTCCGGAAAGCCTTCAAATTTCTTTTGTCCATTCTCTTCTGAATGTTATCGTCCTCGTCTTTCTTCTTCTTCGTCGTTCTTCATAAAGAAAGTTGCGAAGTCTACATTCTTCGCACGAAGGTTAGACAGAATGCAGCAGCGAGTGAAGTTAACATTCCTCTCCTCATCTTTTTTTTTTCTTATCTTAGGTTTCTTATTTTACTTTCGCCGTTTTTTCTCTCTGTTGAACTTCCTCGTCGGACGCGCAAGCACGGGACAATTGTTTCGCAGCAAAAACAACGGGATGCGCGTCGAAGGATGACATACTGCTGCTGCTGCTGAATGACGAAGAATTATATCGCTGCTGCTCCTTCTTCGTGCGTAAATACCTCCCGTCATCGCCGCGACGTCAGCAACGTCTCATTGTAGATCCTGTTTCGAGACAAAAGGCCGTTTTAACTTTCTCTTTCTGATTAATTCGCTGTGTGTTTCAAAAGCTGCTTCTCTTGAAAAAAAATTTTCGTTTTTTTTT
>QVNV01004948.1:0-30820 GCA_014825455.1 Pseudomyrmex pallidus | reverse complement strand
GATCGAAACGTTAAATAAAGACAAATTTAAAAATATTTCACACGTCTAACTGTGTCAGGCTCACATTGGCCATTTCACTTCTACAAGATCTTTTAAATGAATTTTAATGAATTTTATTGCAGAATTAGACATTTCTCACTATGAAAGAGATCCTAAGTAAATAACGTTTCAATTCGTCATCTTATCATATTTGATGGGCGCGGTACGTAGGTGGTCGTTTGCGTTGAGATTTGTACATCGTGGAGCAGCGTCGGAGATGACATTTAGCTAATTAAGTGCTTCTTCATAGCAAACCCAGAAACTTGACAATTCAGCAGTACGCGCTTTGACAGGTGGTTTGTTACCTTCCGGAAATTAAGTTCCTTCGCAAAGCGCAATAATTAGTTGCTTATAGAGATGTCTCGAGGCTAGAGAAAAGTGCTTCGTAAATATGATCGTGGACGGAGTACCGTTATTTGAGGTCAAGTTACGTTATCTGTGAAATTACTACGTTATCTGCTGAGACGTTAAAATAAATAGGTTTTTCGTTATATCTCTTGTGGAGAGTAAAGAAATATAATTCTTCTAAAATACCCATGTGTGTAAAAACTGTTTAAAAAAAATATTTACATTAACTGGTTTTGGAAATAGAATCCTTCTTTTACATTGCGCAATATACGATAGCCATTTTCGTTCGAAATGGAATGATGCCTTTTGTAGCAGAAAGAAAGAAGTTCCGAGAAACGTAATGGAAAATCGTTTGTAGAGACATTATACCACTCTATTACATGCAATAAAGAGGGAAAACAACAAGACAGACCAAATTGGTTTTTCTCTCGCAAACTACAAAAAAAACAATAAATGTTACGGACAAATAAAAAAAAACTCATATTAAAGTAATATTACGAAAAAATAAAAATAACGTTTATATAAATTTTCAGCTTTAATTATACGTGTCGGAATGAAATTATATTATTTCTGTCTTTATAATAGGCAAAAAAGTTAATCAGTAAACATTTATACAGCCATTATGTATAACAGCAATATCAGAAATGTGAGAAATAGAAACTTTTAAGAACGACGATTGGAAGAGAAATCCACACACGTGGAGTTTGATAATGTTAAAGTCAATATTATTTATTTTTTTTTTTTTTTACTCATCATAAAGAAATGATTTTCCAATCGTTGCATTTTTAAGATATAATAGACGTATCGGCGAAAATGTAACGGCCATTTCCATTTTCAACTACGAGATTTCTGCATACTCGGTTTTTCGATGCATAAACCATAAATCAGCGCTGCATCTGACGTTTGCATATCCTCGCGCACATTCGCCGTGGAAATAACTCGCAATCATGCACGCTCGTGCTTTTCGTTATTTTTAGCCGATTCGATAGGCCTTTCAATGTCACGTTACGTTTCGATATTTATTTCGTTGCCGGAATGTCGATTTGCACGGCCGGAGGAAACATCGAACGGAATTTTACATTTGCGCGTCGCAATAAGTCTCGCGTCTTTCTGGCGCGAATAAAGGGAAACGGAAACGCAAAAAGAAGAGCCAGTAAGCTCATTGTGAAATCGCTGAAAAATGCATCTCAAGAAAAGCAAGGATTTTCAGCGTCGGTAGAAGTGCCAAGAATTGTCGTTCGCTCTTAAAACTTTCAGGTCGTGTTTGCATTGCGTGAGACTACCCGCCAAACTTCTCTTTCATTTTGTGCGCGAGCTACTCAAATACAAGTAAAGTTCTTCAAGCTCACTGAGATGCCATTATATACGGAATTATTTTCGAAACGGGGAATTTATTTGTACACAATGCAATGAAACTTCTCAACATGCCACTAAAAGTGCACATTGATTCGGACGTATGATTTTTCTCCTAAACTTTCCAATTCGCGAGATATCGACAGACGCTGCGTGTGCTCTCTCGGTCGATTTTAGAGCGCATCCGATATATATATATATATTCTTGCCACTTTCTCTCTTTTTCTTTCTCTCACACAATTTGATTTCTCGCGTTCTTGGGATTTGTAGGATCTTCTCCGGCATCTCTTAGAATTGGCACTCATTCTTATTGTGCAAATCCATCCCGGTATTTCGAGTGGCGTTTCGTTTTCAACGGGATTCGCGGCGGCGGCGGCGAAACGTTGCAGCTATAAATCGCATCTCTCCCAAGAAAATTCTTAATATTTTACTACGCTCGTACAAGAAAAAGAAATATAAATCCAAGGGAAACGCTGCAACCACGATTGTTTCGATTTTGATCTGTTTTGCGATTGTTATCTCTTTCCACAATAGGTAGAGCGCTATCTATGTATCTTCCTTCACGATATATCTTCAGTGAGAAGAATGTTGCAAAGATTTTCAATATATATCATCACATTTACAACATCTAAAAAAATTACCACATGGAATTTTATACGTATCTTATCTTTTTATAAAAGTAATATACACAAGGCGGACACAAAAAAACTTAATAATGAGAATCTTTTAATAAAAAATTTTCACAAAGCTCTTCTCGACGTATTAGACATGCAACAATCTAAAAGTAAACTCTTTTTTTTTCCTACACCGGTTTTATTCGCGCAATCTTCTACAATCTGTTTTTAATCATTTTATAACACAACTTTAGATTAGCTCGTTGTATGCTTTTTGGAAGAATAATCGTTTGACTTATGAAACACTAGGTATTAGGCATATCAGATAGAGATTTATCTTTTGTGTCTACCTCGACGCAGGGCAAGTCGCAGTTTCCATGATAAAAGACGGTTTTGTGGTCACCCTGTGACGTATATAACATCACCTGTTTTGGTTATTCGAGTCACGCGTGCACACACGTATCGTACCATGCGCCATGTATTATTCACAACGTATTTATATCGTCAGCCAAATAGAAAGTACGAAGGCATCGGGGTGAAGATGCGCGTCTATAAACTTGACTTGAAATTTTCTCGTTAAGCTCATCTCGATCTCTCTTTCTTTGTTCATCTTTGTCTTTTGTGGAAGATTTATTTTTTTTTTTTAGGAAGATGAATATACAATATCATATTAATATATTATTTTGCATATAGAAGTTACACAAAACTTTTTAATACTAAAATTTATTTTTTGAGACATTTTAATTGTACAAAGACAAAATATAGCAGTTAGTAATTATATTTTTAATTAGTTTATTAGCACAAACGAACGAATATCATCAGAATAAATAGTGATACCGGCGCATCCGTCAAGTACAAACGCAGATGAAAATCGTGGAAAATTCGATTATTCACGTCAGCGTGACACGAGTCGCGAGCAGGAACCTCGATGAGAACATTTGCACAAATATAGAGCAGGAATGCTCGCGCGCATTTGCGATAAAATTACAATAATACACGCGCACACTACGTTCGCGTTACGTTCGCGCGCATAAGTTCATTGTGATTAATCTCGCTCCGATAATTTTCATCACTCTCTCGATTGTGCAAAAATTATCATATATAAAATTCCAAATTAATTTGCGCATTAACATTTAATGGGCCCTTCTCTTTACTTCATGATTTACGTTTACGTAATTATTTTGTGTATATTGCTGCAAGAGCATCAATAAATCACGATTTTTCGCATAAAACACGGTAAAAAAGAAATTAGCGTTTTATTTTCGTTGCCTTAATAAATACATGTTTCTTTCGTTATTTTATTTTATTATTTTACATTCCGATTGCTAGTTTTATAGGTTCGGATTCGTAAAGAAATACTATTGATATCAATATTTTTAAATGCGTAATCTATTGGAATTTGAGCGGAAATTTTCTCACTCGATATTTGTAAAACTATTCCGACAGTTAAACAATTGATTAAACTGCTTTTGTTTCTGAAATGCAAAGATTTGAATAATAACGTTAACGTTTTTTTTTTTGAAACAAAATTTTTTCCGAACAAAAGCCTTTGATACGTAGTAAGACGTGTCTATCGAATGTATCGTTAATCAAATGTCTGTTTGTTTTCCTTCACGAAAGTATAATTATTCTGATTGTAAAAAGGCGGACAATGGTCTAATTTGAAATCGAACAAACAACAAACTGAACTTCAGCGCGTACGTCGTTGTTCTTTTTCACAAAACTTTTCCCACATTTAATTCGCGCCCGCGAGAATCAATAAAATAGTACGAACATAATCTGCAAAAGTGACGCAAAAACCTGTTGCAAACTAAATAAACATACGTCAAAACAGTGAAAAATTTGTGCTAGTGAAAATTGCTGTGAAAATTTTCGCCTCTGACTTTATAAACTGTTCATAAAGTCAATTTTGCAAAAAAAAATTTGATAAAATATTATTTATCAAAATTGCAAGTTTTTCAGCACAAAAATTTTGGCAATTAAATTGGATGATTAATCGTTATTAAAGCAACGTTATTTATTTTAAATTATCTGGAAAAAGTAGTTTAAATTTTTCCTTTTTTTAAATGATATACATTAGATATTCTACAAAAAATTGAATGTGGTAGGTCGTAAACGTGCATGTACAGATATGATCAATTTATTAAGCAAAGTACATTTGATGTCAAAAGAAAAAAAAACGTTGAAATCGAACGTTGATGTCGAAATGTTACGCTGTATTCTTTTGACATTAACGTACTTTGCTTAATAAACTGATTAAACAAATTAACACCTATTATATATTCTCGCGTTTATGACTTACCATATTCAATAGTTGTATTTATACAACACGAACGTCTTGTATCGTTTTTTATTTAGATATTCTAATTCTAGAATTTATTTGTGCAATATTGTTCAGTTTAGTAATTATACACAGTTCTATTAAGCTTTTATCTTTTTATTGGGACACTTTATTTTTAAATGAAGTTCTATCTATTTGTATAATTTTATTAAAAGGGTTTTATTAAAAGGTTTCAACGAAATGAACTATTTAACACATGTCGTAAATAAGTTTAAGTTTTATTAATTGAAAAATATTCTATATATAATACATAGCAATTTCATAAAAAATAGCAGACTTTTTGCATTCGAATCTGGTTTGAAAACAAAATGTCAATTTACAAACTATCAAAATCTATTTTTGAATCTGTCGGCGAAGATAACAGTAGACTAAATATAGGTATGACGTTTAACTTTTGGACGTATAACGGTCTACACATCGCGAGGAAACGATCTCGTTCGTTGAATTTTTATGGTTGTTCGCCATAGCAGCTGTAACGCTCTACGAGGCACGATAGTATTATTACGCCAGGAGTCCTTAAAATATTGCTTGGTCGTATATTTCACGAAAGTGGACGATTTTGCTCCTCCGAGGCGTGGCGCAACGCCATTCCGGACTCGATCGAATTTTACATTTATTCTGTTCTTCTTGTGTGTCTCGATGATGCGATTAAAGAAGAATAAGCGTTTGTCGCGTATTTCTTTAACGTAATTGTGAAAAATAATATTACATGATTTATAATAATATTACATTTGTAATCTCTTCTGCCGCTTTTGCTTGAAATATGTATATCGAATCCGAATGACATAAATGCGGCGTTATATTTGCTCTCTATAACACTCGCTCTTTCTATTTTACTGTATCTCAACAAGAATTTTATCGTCATATTTGATTTACTCCGCCAACATATCGCGAGAAGAAATATTTACAGAAATATTAAATATACAAATCGGAGGAGAAGAAACTGAAGAACTCTATGTTTTAATATTTTAACTCTGTAAAAATATGATTACAAATCATTTTATATATTTTCCCATATTATTTACGTATACACGTATGTATATTTGGTTTTCAAGGAAGAGTTAATATCTTGCTGTTGACGATTCGCTTGCAAAAACTATGTCAGAGTCGTCTCGAAATCGGATTGTGATATCGACGATCGCTCTAATGGCGTGTTTAATCAACGCATACGTTTGTAAGGTGTTAACTTTGTTTGACATCGTATTGCAACGACTTGTACACGGATTTTGGGCTCTCTCACTCTCTCTAATTCTGCATCGAATCAAATATCGAACTGAAATCACGTTACCGGGTGAGCGGGTCCGCAACCCGCACAGCCCATATCTACGGCCGCTTCGTCTTCCTCTTTTGCTTTGCCTCTCTTCTCTCTGTCTATTTATCTACCTGTCCATTTATCCGTATCTCCCCTCTCCTCTTCTCCGTCTATCCGACGAATGCGCAGGGTGTATTTTCACACACACCCTTGCGCTGCTACCCTCGCGTCGCCTCCTCCATCACAGGGCACCTCCTCTATAGCCACACGAGGACTCAAGCTCACTCACACACCGTTCAACTTCGGCTTTCTCCCGGCTAATAAACGACCTTGGGGATTCGGTCCGTCTTGGTACCTTCCTGTTCTCTCGCGCCAAAGTGAAGTACGTTCCTTTTGTTCCATCGGAGTTACCGAAAGGAATGCCATCGTCATTCTCTTTTCCTTTAACGTTGACTGTTCGTGAAACTGACGAAAATCTGCACGTCGATTTGCCGATCGTGTTAGAAAGTGTGTCCCCTAGCCGCGGAGCGCTTCCTGACGTTATCGTAAAAATGGCGTCGTTCCATCTATGTCCGTTCGGACGACATCCGTTTCGCAGATCGCTTGCGTGAGCTTTCGTTACGTCAACTTTTTCTACTACGCGCTCATTTTTTTTCCCCTCTTCGATAATTTGCTCGGCGATATTTACGCGTGATTGATCGGCTACATAATTGGAAGTCGTCTTTTATAAAGAGCCTCGCGTTGCGCGCGCGTACGGCACGCACGATTCATCAATTTAACGCACTAACATATTAGAGTCTTCATGATCTATTGCTCTTCTTTTGTGAAATATTTTTCAAAAAATATGAGGATATTTCAGGATCTCTCTAATCATTTGTAACTTAATTAAGTGACCAAAAAAAAAAACAGAGATGCCAAATATAAAAGGAGAAAAACTATACATATCGTGTATTATATATTAAATAGACGTGTTATAAGTAGACAAATATTGTGTATTTTTATTTAAGTAAAGTTGATACGAGCTAATGTGCTGGTGGATATATGTGCGTATATTTCAAACATGTAAATTAATATACCGAGAGATTCGAATTAAATGTAATTCGAAAATTCATATGGGATACTTGATTTGCATCTCGTATAAGTGAAATATTCAATTTATCTTCTTATCAATTTAAAAATTCCATTGCAAAAAAAAACTATCTTGGCCAGGAATCAAACCCGGATCCTATTATGTTTTTTTATACATGGTTACGTTGTCACAAAAAAAAACGTTATCAAACCGATGTATCGCACGTATCAACGTATCCATAATATATCTCGAAAAACTTACCTTTTCAAGAAAAGGTAACAAAAGGCGCCAAGCGCACGCACAACACGTATTGTGTTATATTGCGCGCGTTTCTAATAATTAAAGCCAAATTATTAGCAGAATTTTTTTTATGGAGTTTTATATATCGTTGCGAATTTTTATTTGTTCATCGCTCGAAATATTTATGAGAGCCTGCGAGAACATGCTTCAGGCGATTACATGTTCATGCACTCAACCATAGGCGCTTTCCATTATTGAAACACTGGACGCAATCGGATTTAACGTCGCCGACTAGAATTAACATATAGATGCGTTTAAGTGCAATGAAGCGCGCCAAATTGAATGGATTGCTCTTTTTCACGATAATTATCGAATTAATAGGTATTACAAAATTGGCATCACAATGACGCACGTGCATACTTAAATCCCGGCTGTTCCAATTAATGGCTCGCGCGTGTATGTAGCTGTGCGGTTAAAACACCGCAAAATTGTATGTTACCATTTTGTTTCGTTTAATTTGACGAAACGCTCATTATACACGTCGTTATTACACAAACGCGGACGCAGTTTGACAATGTCCAGTTCAAATTGCGTCCGTCTTTACGCGTTTCGCGACAGTAACTAAAGCCTCGGGTGAATCGAGCCCGGCACCTTTTCGATTAATTTGACGAATAGTCTCTGACGACCAAAGTCGTTATCGCGATGAAAAAAAAAAAAAAAAAAAATCCATCGCCGCTATCCAGCGGATGTTTGTTGTACTTGGTTGACATTTCGAGGATATTCGTGCGCGTCTATCCACGCGATTGAATAAATAAATTGAGTTATCTGCGTAAATTCGTCGCACTACTGCAATTCTAGGCGCTTTTTGCATGGCGAAAAACGTTTTTCTATCGTCGTCTAATTCTATCGCCGGATGAAACCTATTAGATCGAAACACACTATTCGACAAAGAGACTGCAGAGCGTAGTGCAGAGCGTCGCTATATCCATTTCGTCTAGCTCGTCGCTGTTCCGAATTTTGGCAAATTGTGTCGGCCGTCTCTCATGCGTGTGCACGCATGTGTATATCATATATGTATTGATATTTTCCCCTCCACTTTCATGTACGTTACAAATTTTGGATCGTATAAATTCTCCCTGCTCACACGCATTCCGTTGATACGGAAACTTAGATTCGTCAATTGCCACGCGTACATAATTAACGTAATAATTCGGGCGAGCAGACACGCGAAAAATTAATGTCTCATTTACTATCTCGCGGAAGCATCGCGTCGCAATAAATAGCGTGTTTACGTTGCGGTTTGCAAGAGAATTATGATCGTTTCAACTCGTCAAATAACGATAAATCTTGAATTTGTTTTCTAAGCGGCTAATAACAACCGCCTTCTTATATATATATATATAAATACATAAATGTAAAAATACATTTTCAACGAGTGTAAGAGTGTGAAGAAATTTGCTAAGAAATAAATGATTGATCGTTTGTAGAATTTGATACAAAAATTGTAACTACAATTATAAAAACATAAATTAGTTGGTATTGATCCGGCGTTGTTGTTACAGACTGACATTATATTGCTTGAATTATTATGATTCTTTTATTATTGTCCCAGAATATAAATATAACATCATTACCATATCAATAATATATCTCCACTCGTTTTATCAAGTAGCCACGACCGGTAAAATCGATAATGATGTCTCCGACACTCGCGATCATTACAGAGCGGAATTTTGCACGACATGTGCAAGTGATTGAGAGGGGACAGACGACCCCGCACAGACGGTTTCGAACACCGTTCTTGCTCTGCTATTGTGCCAAGTTGCTCGACTACTCGACAAGAATCCTTGGATCCGTACACGGCGAGAGAAAAATTAGTGCTTGCTTTTTGTGCGTTCATTAACATCAGAACCCCGTAGTCGGAGTTGTCGCGGACACGCCACGCCGACGAGTAATTACGCACGCCTAACGCGCCTGTGTATCGCGGCGTGCGGCCGTTGGAATAACCCGCGCAACTACCCTCGTGTGCATCTACCTACCTCTACCTATCTATCTATCTATCTAGCAACCCGCGCGTACACTCGTGCACGAACGAAGAATGCAAAAGAGAAGGAAACGCACTCTCTCTCGAATAGGGGATGGTGGAGTTTGAAGGTAGATGGAGAAGGAAGCGCGAGGGGGTTGGATAGTAGTGGCGTCGTCAGTATCTACCTGCCGTGCCGGTAGTCGCGGGGGGGAGGAAAAGCGGCGCAACGGGAAGAGGAGGAGAAAGGGGTCTACCACCTACACGAGAACTGCAGATGGTGGTGGTGGTGGTGGTGGTGGTGGCGATGGATAGCGGTTGAAGGGTAGAGAATCGGAGAGTTCGTGGAACAGCGGTGGCGGCGGCAGCGGTGCCGGTCGTAGTAGTAGTAGTAGTAGTAGTAGTGGCGGTGATATGGGGTGGTGGTGGTGGTGGTGGAAACGACGGCGTCAGAGGAGAGGGTGCGGCATCGTTGACGGTGGTAGTGTCGGCGGCGGCGGTGGGTGAGTGGATGGGTAGCCGGGTGGGTTGGTAGGTGAGGTTGATGGTGGTGGTAGTGGCGTGGGTTGGTTTCAGTGTTCGCGCGGCCGCTCCCTGTCGCACACGGACGACTCACCCCGACGCTGCCGGCGTCGCGACGGCTCCCGCAATCGCCGGCGAAAACGTGCTCGCGGAAAATACGGTCGCGCGCGGTCGCTGCACGTTGCTGTTCTGCCCGTCGCTTCGGAAAACTCGATTCGCCGGCTACGGATGTAATTCGCTCCGCCGCGCTGCCGCTGGCTCGCCGCGCCGGAATTTCGGGCTTTTTAATCGAGAACCGGTGAGCGGCGAACCGTCGCGGTCTCTCTCCCTCTCTTTTTCTCTTTCTCACTATTTCTCGTTTTTTTACACCCGTGAATCGAGCATTGCTGTGTAACGCGAAGCGTCGTTGCAGGTTGCGACATACGTAGGTGAAAAATAATCCCACTGTTGAATCGGTCGCTTTGTCTCAGCCCTTCTTTTTTTGGGAGGAGGGAGAGCTTCGATCGTTAGCACGTGGTTTGTGATAATCCTCGTGAAAGTGGGGTTGCTCTAACGAAGTCACCGACCGCCGTGTCCACCTGTGGATAACCATATGAAATTCATTTGGTGACTTTGAGTTACAGTGTGAATTTTCTAATGACTCGTGCTATAGATGTTTTGTATGTGAGACTAATTGAGTGCAACTTTTATCCATCGTTAACAAAAACGCACTGATTTATCTTGAAAGACTCAACCTTTTGTGGATTTTCACCGATCAAACGTTTACTGTCGTTAGTGCGAATAAAAAATCGTTCAACACGCGTCATTGAACTTTTTTTCTGCTGATTATTATTAATTGGATTACAATTATTTATGAGGAAATTATTATGATATTCTAAAGTCGAGAAAACCTCGTAAAACAATTAGTGAATAAAATTGTAAAAACTCTCCTCATCAACTGACTCGCGTTGACTGACCGTCATTTTCGATTCGGCTGTTAACACGTGGTCCGTGACGATCCTCGTAAAAGTGTACTTGTTTTAACGAAGTCGAGAGCTGGTGCTTGGACCTGTGTGGATAATCCTACGAAATTACTCGCGTATTTAAACCGATTGCGTTTTTATGGGCCGTTAAATTTCATGGTTCAAGAATAAGATGAACACGTAACGACTTTATCTGCTTATACATATATATATGTTTTAGACTTTGTTGTTCAGATCAAACTGTTCTACGTATTAGATTATTTTTTTGCAAACTTTGTGCGATTCTCTTTATTAATTTATCTGTGATATATTGCCATTTACAAAATTGCCTTTACTTAACTTTTATTGCGGAAAAGAAAACCACGTTTGCTACGAAACATTATTCGAAAATGTCGATGTACTAATCGTCTTTTATATACGCTTAAGGAAATAGAAACTCTTTATGAACACACAAAGAGACTAATAAACGGTAAAACTTGATAAAATTTTTATTCCAATTGATACATCATTACTACGTTTACACATGTGTCATCGCGATGGTGATGATAACGATCAAAACCCAACAAGTGTCTTAAATCAACAAGTTTGAAGTATCAAGGTGAGGCCAGGACACTATAGAAGCTCGCCGACGGAAAGTTCTCATTGTGGTGCTAATTGGAAGCCCTTCTGCTTCTTGGAGCAACGCGAGCGATAACCACGTTTCTATCGGAGATAACAAGATTGGGATATTGTTACGGGATCTCTGTTATCCGGATTAACCGCAGACAATCGCATACTCAGAGAAAGTTGCACACGTGCCTAATCGCGTGTGCCGCGATCGTAGAACCGCCATCACCCCAAGTTCGCTGGCAGCGATAAATACTAGCACCGTCGTGTCAGAGAATCGAATTCGGCAAATTTGGCCGTTTGGCGTGTGCAAGTGCTTCGTACTTTTCTATTCCGCATCTGTTACGTGTCATCCAATTAAAAGATCTAATCCGCGAACTAAGTTTTCAAAAAAAACAAAACGAACATAATCGTTTCAAGCGTTGACTTGTTTTTTTTTTTTTGGCTTGACGCAAAATCGATTAAGGTGGCACATCGGTATTTACATACCGAGTACCGCTATTTCTATCGAAATATATAGAAATATAGATAATATATAAACAAACGCCATATCGAACATTTGGGACCGCGATTATATTTTAAGAATATGAATTAGAAAATTGCGCTTTACGCATATTTCTTCTCGTCCAGTAAAACATATCACGATAAATCTCTGTCGGCTAAGTCCGTGAAATTTCATGAGACGAGGGACCATAATCTGGCAGACGGAATAACGGTAATTATTTCTCGTAAACGATAAACGACGCTATATATTCCACAAATTACGCTTTTGATGTATCACGACGAAATATTAAACGTAGCAAATACGGCAGCAACACTTTCTCGGTCATAGACATTAATTTAACATTAAATAGAAAGTGCAACAATACTTTCTCAGTGATAAATATTAATTTAAACATTAGATAAAAAGTGTCACGAATTATTTGTTCAACGTATTAAGAGAAAAAAAACGTAAATTTGTCCGCGCAAATCGCATTACTCAGTGTCTAAAGGTTACGCAACCGCATCGTAACGCGAAAGATATCATTGCAGAGAAAGAACGAAAAAAAAAAAAAAAAACAGTTCAGTTACAGAGGATTGTCTGCTTGAGTGGACACATAACCCAAAATATAGCAGCGTGGGGAATATCGAGTTCGGTAGGGGCGGAAAATCTGCAGCAATGTTTTGATGTGGATCAGATTTCTGTTCGAAATTCGATCAATATTCGAATACATACAGCACAGCAGTCAGAAATATATACGGAATTCTGGAAGAGTAACGAAGAGAGAGATATCGCGTTGCGTTGATCCGCGTTACGTGTCCGCTTGTAATTCTCTATATCATCTTTATGAAAGTGAAGTAGTCGGTCTGAGAAACTATATCGCGCCCAACGTACGACAGATCTGCCGTATCTTATCAACAAGTTCTCCGCGCTCCTCGATGCTTCCGAATGACGTATTAGGAGATAACTGGATGAGGATCGAAAATATCAGCGGCAAGCATCTACCCAAGTGAATTCGAGTGCCTAAATGTCGTCGATCTCCAAGGAGCATTAAGCTTCCTCTCTCAGCTGCTGCTACCTATCTATCTACATTCAACCCGTCCACGGCGTCATCGAATTCCAATTATGTCGCAGCATCGAAGAGGTTCTATACATGGCAGCCCCATTCCAGGTCATCCAAGCACGACCGTTTCTGCGTCTCCCTCCGCCTCCGCTTCTCACGAGGTACAAACGAGAGGGATACCTTTGCCCGGAATGGTACCATCGCGCTCGATTCACGCTAGTCCTATGCATGGGAATCCAATTCACGGGTTCGTCAACCCCCTTGGGCCAGGCGGTCTCGTTCATCCCCCCACACATGCGCCCGCCGCGTCCGGAATTTCTCATCATCCGCCGAATGTTCACCAAGGTATCGAGGCACACGCTGTAAAACGGTTTACGTAATATCCTAAAGATCGTGGAGGCTGTTCGACAATATACGGCATATATTTCGCCGAGAGATAAACTATTGTCAGCAAAATTCCGCGTGTGTTATTTTGGCGCGAGACACTGCCGTGACAGCCTGTTATACTGATCGCGATTTTTCCAATCGTTTATATATTTCCGACAAAAATTTCAGCTTTCAATATTTTTTTGCAAGATTTTGATATTGAGAATTTTAGACATTCCGTTCTCTCGTATTTTTCGATGTAAAATATGCTGATTAATTTTGTCTCTTTCGTCTTAATTTGGCTCGCGACATGATAAATGGACGAGTCAAGAATATATGTTACGCGATTTCTCTATATGTACATATATGAGCTAAAAAAAACACGTAGATTTTAATACAGTATATAAAATTATTAAAATGCTAATAGATTTTTAAACTTGAGAAACGCAGATCGCATTTAATCGCAAGAAAATGCGCGTCAGAAGTTCCGGACGGTCACCAAGCGATCTCCAGTTCGATCAATTATACGTCATTGAAATACGCGCGACGTGGTGAGGAGGACGTTCGTTGATCTCGCGGCGATCGATGGAGCGTGTAATTGGGCCGCGTTGATAGATGAGCTATGACGTATTTGACGTGTTCGGCGGCGATCAAAAGATAGACGAATGCGCGACGTTTGCCGCGCCGATTGGAAATCTGCGTCGGAAAACGTTATGATGAACGCATCACTTTTCTGCTGCATCATTCGTGATCTCGATTTTTTTTTGGTATAAAATGTCGCGTGCCTCTATCGAAGAGAAAGAGACTAACTGTAACTGCGTTTGCTTGCACGGGAGTTATGTTACCAGGCTCGAAGGCAGAATAAAATTGTTTAACCGGTAGTAGCTTTGTCAATATGTTCATTTATAGGCATGTTTTATTTATAAATGACACATCGATTTGTCCCGGAATGAAAAAAATGGTGCTGCGTTTTTAACGAACAGAGAACAGCATCAAGCGCATAAACTTGATTTTTGTGATTTTTATATATTCTGAATATTACGCGCGCGCGCATACATGTATCAAAAGCAGTTTTTGCTTTCACAGTTTTGAGTAAGGAATATTTCGAATATTTTGTCACGTATCTTCATCACAAAGAGAGCGCACACAGAGATAGCAAACCGGCAGCGTTTTCGGCCAAAACGTTTATTCACGTAGCCTCCACCGATCTCTTACGATATTTCGTGTCGGATAACCCGTGCGATTCGTCATCTGGATATTCACTCGAAGGCACCGAGAAGATACTGCCACCGGGCTCTCCCTATTCCTCGCATGGCTCTCCGCTGAGAACGCCGATGAGTTCTGGTCACGGCAGCCCTCAGGACTCGCCGCACGTGGTCAGACATCGCAAGGACTCCGAGCACTCGTCCGGTGCTGTATCGAGGCGCGGTTCGTCAGACGTGGTTTCACCCCTGCCGGAAGGTCATCCTTTAGGATCCCCAGACAGCCGTGGTCGTCGGCGCTCCGACTACAGCCCTCATCAGGGTAGGTTCAAATAACGGTAGAAGAATGTCGGGTGATCAAAGTCTTTTAACGTAACTGCTTGGACAGAGTGACGGATCATAATGTTTGGATTAAAGTGTGATATAGATCGCTGACTACTCTTTCACGTGAGGATCTGATTTATTTTGGCACGCACATCCCTTATGTATCTCTTTATTCTACGTAACACTTCGTAGTATCGTTCCGCGACAATTTTTGTTTTTTCTACATCGTGTTACTCTAATCTTTTTTTATAATAAGACGGTACTTATGTGGAGTTTCTTAATAATTTATCTTTTACACACTTGCTGTATATATAATTTACATGATTTGTAAGACAAGTCACTCAAGGCTGTTCACCTACTTAGGTGATGGTACGGATAATTAATTCCGTCGTACGCGCTCAGCTACATTAGAGCGACTGCGAACGATTGATCTTACCGCAAGCGTGTCTGCGCCAGGCAACCTTCATTTACAAATTTCCTAGACCCTTCAAAACCTCATAGAACTCGACGCTGCTCTTTGATCCGGCGACTCGTGGCTTTACAACACAGTTCTACTATGCATTACTCGAATATAACTGGGAGTTGTTACCGTCAAAGAGAATTGCATACACGTGTGTGTCGCGTTGTACTTTAAATAAAGTTCACGACGTGTATATATACCGCGTACGTAAATACACGTACGATATATATTGTCGATAAATCGAAATGTCCAAACATCGCAAAATTTTATCACGTGCTAACAGAATTGGTTTTCAAAGTAGAGATTATATAGGTTTCTTTTTACATCATATAACAGTTGTTTTTTTTTTTTTCATACAATAGTTTTCGATATTAATTGTCAAACAAGTTGCACAATTTCTAATGACAAACGAAATTGTCGGAAACATCAGATGTATTCAGGGAGATATGGAATAATATTATTTTGTGCCTGGTATAATGAGAAAGTTCGTGTTCTCTCTGTCTGAAGAGAATTTATGTAACATGCAATACTACACGAAACTCGGACAATAATTCGAAAGTTGCGTAACAAAATTTGCTATTTGTTGCATTTCGGTATGTTCGAAATCAGGTTTTGCAGCTAAATTATTATTAGCAGTGTCTTTTTAATATTATTAAGTTTATTAGTGTTTTTTTTTATTGCTTAACGGGACTAAAAAAGAAATGAGAAACATCTGAAAGAAATTAATTTCTGAGAAGAGTCATTTAACTAGAAATTTATATATTTGTATGTACGCGAGGAACGCGGTGTGTTTTTAGATACTTGGGATGTTATTCCTATCTGTACATTTTATTGAATTTCCGATAAAATGTCTGAAGCGAAGCTCAATGCGGTGAGAATGTTTGCATTCGGACAGGTCGAAGGAACCGACTTTCAGGATAAATGACATCCTTGCATGCGTTTATTTCGTTGTGCGGATATGGGTGCCACGACAACAGTTTATGCTCGTAACCGAAGGATTGAATGAGGAGGTGCGCTGGAGTGGAGGGTGGTGCGTGTCCGCGCGTTGCGTCGAGGGGTGCGAACGTCATAACTCGCATTTACGGTTGCGTGTAAAGCTGGTCCGTCGTATGCTTTTGCTTTCTCAGTGAATTGAGTTTATCACTGTCAGACGTGGTAACGAGAGTGCAAACATATAAAGTGCAAAAAAACATTTGCGCAACGCTTCCGACACATTGTAAATATCTACTTTTAACACCAAGTGTCCGCGTTTCACGATTTCGTCATTCAATCCTGTCGGATAGATGATAATCCAAATATCAGAAATAGGCGTTCTAATGCTAATAATTTTTTTACATTACATTCTCTGCTAATTAATGTTTATTCTTTTCTTATAATCGTTGCTTTCACAAAAAAAAAAAAAAAAACGTTAAAATGTGAAAGATACGACAGATTTACGTTCTGGCTACCCGAATTCGAGATAAAAACTGTCCAACTACTATCCATCGAAAAACGTCGACGCTTATCGACGCCGGGCTTATTCTCAGATCTTTTTTCGATTCTTCTTGAATCCCAGTACCTAACCCAGGTACTACGTCCCTTGCGCGATCACGAATTCTCCCGAACCCGTGGTTCATCGAAAATTCAGACATTCGGTCACGAGAATATAGCGTGGGAGTGTAATTCGACGGACACGCCTCTAGAAATTGGGACCTCGTTAACCCTCCGAGAGAAAAATCTCGTGACTTTCCTTGAAAGGGACAAAAGGTTATTCACCAGTCGCAACGGTCATCTCTAGAAGGCGCGACCGCGTCGGTGTACGTAAGCTACTTGCTGTTTTCTCGTCACGTTCGGGCCGTCTGTCTGAGGGAAGAAGAGGGTAGAAAGTTCAGATAAATTACGATAAAACCGATAGGGGGGACCTTTGCGTGGACGGCGAATCGTTCCACGATGTCGAATATGAGACAATAATGTAGATGCAACGTATAACGTAAAACGCGAGCATCTGATATTGGCAGAATAGAAAGATTTCATTAAAATTTTACACGCTTTGGAAAAAAAAACCGAAGCCTGTGACAGTAAAGTGCAACTAATTATAATGTTTTCAACGGAGAAAAGGAACATAACGAAACTGCGTGTTTCATAAATGCTGTTTGCCATTAGCAAGTAATGCGCGCTTTTTCCAGCGCGCCGCCGCCGCAAGGTTTTCGGCCGATAAAAACGATGTCAGAGCATTTCTCTCTGAACAATGTATCATATTTTTTAATTGAAATCTCGATTACAGATAAAATTTCTTTTCTCTATAGAGTTTGAGTTTATTTTATACTCATACGTTCGCGGCTTTGGAGCTATCGCGTCCGTAATTTATTTTGTTGAAATTGCGCGATATATACTTGTGATCTGTCATATCTGTCATGTTTTAGTTTTTTGTTTCCTCGTTTTTTTATTCATCGTTAAATAAGTATTTCTGTTTGTTAATTTTTACGATTAAACGTTTATTTAATTGCGGTAGTTTCCGATGTTAAGTCGTCTAACTCTTGAACGACGGGGACAAGAGCGAAACTGCTAGAGGCAAAGAAGCTACTTAACATCACATCGATTTGCATAGAAAGTGTTCGCTCTCCGTGCAAATGCAGTTTTAGAAGAAGCATAGGGTTGGCAGGGTGAAGAGAGCCAATTAAAATGGTGATCTGATCTGCTGCTCCGTTTTGCTCGCTTTTTCAGTCATTTGCTTCTCGTTTCCCATCCCGCTAAACCATTCTCGCTAGAGCAAATATTTTTGCCTCTAAGCACGTAATAGAACAATTTGTTAACTGTTTTTTTTTTTTTTTTTTTTTTGTCTTTTCTCTCTCCGTGTCTTTTAATCTTTATAGATTAATATTTATCAATTTTGACAAAAACGTTAAAATGTCTCACTAATATTGTCAAAATATTTGCAAACGAAGGAAGCGAATTATTGCCACATTTATTTTACAAGTAATTCAATTAATTGAATATAAATATATTTTGTTTGGCATAAATGTCGACGCTCTGCTTATGTAACGACCGATTATATCATTAGATAAGCACCAAGTTTTTATTCAGAGATATTTGTGCGTTCCTAAATGTAAGGAATAAATATTACAGGTCTCTCGTTAAAACGTTTGTTGAACGAAATTTTTTGCAACTCACACGCATCGTTGTCGCGGCCAATAAAGAAGACAAACCGCGCAATGTGCAATCTGCGCGTCGCAATATAGATATAGGAGCGGCACAGAGCCACAGAACCGTTCCTCGACATGCGAAAATTATCTCTCCGGGCGCGAGCACGCGATCATGAAAACGCGGTGTTTTTTCTTTGGTTCATCCTATATTTGTCAATTTTTTTTTTTTTTTTTTACTTTTTCTCTCCCTTCTTCTGTTCTTCTATCCGCTTTCTTCTATCTTCTACTTTTCGACAATCAACCATTTTACGGACCACCCAATTTCGATGCTCGACATCCGTATCGCCCATTCGCTTCGTCTCGTTTCACTCGCGATCAGAAAACGAACGGGAATTCGGTAGAAGATGTCGGTGAATATCGTTCACGCTCGATGGTGCCATACCTCGGGGCCGAAAATCACACGTGGCTCCACATGTCTATATCGATGTGTCACGAACGAACATATGAGCGGACTTAACGGCGCCTCGTAGATGGAAAGGGCGTCGCTTTTCGGCAATAACCGGCTTTGAACCACCACGTCTCGTCTTTGCTCGTTCAGACGAGAAACGAATATTTTCCGATCGTGACGCTTTAAGCGGCGTACCATCGTTTCTAATCAACGCGAGAGATGTCTTGAAGAAGAGTCTTTACCAATCATGTAAAGTCGAAAATGGTGCTTGGATCACCATTTGATAGAACGACACAAACGTTTTTGATTCATCTACGTAATATATAATATATAATATTTTTATTATGTGTATTTATCACAATAACTTTACTGAAACATGTTGGATCGAATCCTTGATCCAGAAATACATGAAGTGCTTGAATATTCTTCCTTAATTGAAAATTCCGTCATTCTCGACGCAGACAGAGGAAATATCATATTTGCCTGTCTAAGCGGTTAATTAAAAATTCTTTCGATTGAAGGTTCGTCCCCAAGGCTGGGAAGGGGGAGGGGGGCGAACATCGCGTTATGCAATCGATCATTTCCATTCTATTTCAAATTTATCCACTTCTGACAATGAATTTTCAACGTAGATTAAATATGGACGGACATGTCGTCAAAAGTGTCGTTCAAAATTAAGAGAGAAGGATTTTTTTTTTTTTTTCGGCGAGCGCGCAATCACGCGACGCGAAACAAGATTCTTCATAAAGTCAGATGTGACGCGGCTTTAATTAGTTTGAAACTCTTTGCAGCAGCAATCGTTCGAACTTTCGCAGTTACAGTGTCGCCAAACAGTGTGCTTGCATCGCTGTCCGGACAGCGGAGGAAAGGCGCGCGCGGGGGTTCAGACCGAGTGTTACACAAGCACGTAATTAACCGTCTCGCTGCTAATGTTCGCTCTTGTTCCGGACTATTATAATACGTCTGCTTGTGCGAAACTGATTTTTAAATAACTTCGGCGAGAAGAAAGTTGCGGAGCAACGGTCGATTTAATATTATTAGCTCGCGAGCTCCATCAAGAACTCATACGTCTGAAAAATATCTCGGTCTAGTTTTCTTTTAAGAGATCTTAATCCCGGGAGTCTGCGCGTGTGAACGTTCTGCAAAGAACGGAATTATGTATTCCAGTCTTTCTTCGGACTCTGTCTCGAGATAGTCGCATAGAGGACTATCGAGAGTTGATTTATCTCCCGGTACCTCTTCCACGGTTTAATCGCATTAAAACCAACTGAAAGTTCCCAGGCAGTTACGCGCAGCGGTGCGAGTCGCTTCTGATTTTCGTGAAATCCGTTGACATCCTGTTTCAATAAATCTCCGTTAGCTGAATTCTGCTAGAGATCGATTTAATAACTTCACGTTAACATTTTTTATCGATTTATTTAACAACATCGCGTTAACATTTTACATAAAGCAGTAGTGAACACTAACGGTGTAAAAAAAAAACGCATAACGATAAAAAATGTGTGATGTAAGAAACTTGATCGAAAAACTTATCTTTTCAAAACAAAGTAACAAAACGCCAGGTTACTCATATTTTCTTATATACAAGGAAAAACTTAAAAATTTGTTAAAAGACGCAAGCGACTTTCCCGTTAATCTGTCTCTTGCTTCAAGAACAAAATGTGCGCTACAGTTCGCCGTCGTTATTCCGTTCTAATTCATGGCCGGTAATAGAGTGCAATTTGCAAACAATTTGCAGGAATTACACGGCAATTCCGGCAAGTGGCGCGGCGCCGTTGCTGTATCGATCAATCACCTCCGAAAAAAAAATATAAGCACGTCGTGGCACGGATTTTCCACGTTGCGCCGTAACGTTAGCGCATCTCGCACAAAAAGAGTGATTTACTATTATTAAAGAATAACTGAGCATCTTATTAAAGGCGAAGTTAAAAGGGTTGCTAATGTCCGGAGATATATATATATATATCGTATGTAGCGCTGAAAATTTATATTCGAGTTAATTGAATGCGTTGAGTAAAAAGATTGAAATATAGCCGAAATGCTTTAGGCAGCCTCAATGAGTTATTTTCGCGAGTAAGGAGCTTATGCAGAAGACAGCTGGTTGCGCAAAGACCGGTCTCGGTATCAACGAAAAATAATTTCACCAGTGAACGAGAAAACCGCGCGGTAATTGTTTTTTTTTTTTTTTTTTTTTTAATTTCCAGTAACGAGTATAATTTCGTGGCATTTTTACGAACAATTTTTCTTGTCCACACATTTTGCGCACGTTTAATCTTCACGCGAGTCCTAGGCTCGTGGCGCATTAGTGGTAATGAGCTACGTATAGAATATAGCCCGGATATATATATACACACATATATACGTAATGAAATTTCACGGGGAATATTGCGAAAGTTTTTGGCGTTTCTCTCGAGTTGGGATGGCCACGTGGACGCGCGCGGCTAACTTGTATTCCGTCGAGACGTGGCATTATTATACGCCATTTATTTTCTAAAGTCGCGGTTCTGCCATTATTACGTTTCGCGAAAAAACGATCGTACACGACGGATATCAGAGAGAGAAAGAGAGACAGAGAGAGAGCAAAGAGTTTTTAACGGTAAGCACTCAAAAGTTTCAGAGCGCGAGCTTTTCCAGTAATACGTGATAAGAGCGAGGGGGTTGAAAATTTCACTTGGATAACGGTTATTATATCTGTCTGACCGCGTAAGAGAAATGGGAGTGTAAGTTTCGTTTGCCATGCCCAAGCGGTTCATGCTTAAGAAATAAATCTCGCGGAAACGTATCGCTTCGCAGTTCTTTCACGCGCAGAATAATTTCTTTCGCCGCTCCCTCGCGATTTTCTTCTCGCGAAACGGGCGCTGAAATGCACGACGCTACGCTCTTTCTTCCACGCGATCGTGCTTCCCGCTGTGCACCAAGACGACGAGGACGACGTTCGCAAAGGCAACGCTTTATTGACACTAGCATCTCGCGCGAAGATAAGAGTGCGCGCATATTGCGCACTTATACAGTGGTTGTCGGTAGATTATCCGCGCAAACAATAAGGAAAAAAAAAACGCTGTTCTCGCACTGTTTCCCTCGGGATGTAAGGTGAAGTGCGTCAAGTACTTACCTACCCCCGGCGAATATATACGCGAAGTTATAAAGCGCGCGGTCTGCGAACAAAAATCTCGCGCGAAGGCTCGAAAACGCGACCGCTTTACACTCGTCTCACGTATCCGCGCTACTGTGTGTCTCGCAATTTCTCATTCCGGGTTGCTGCGATTTTCATCCCTTTCCCGGCTCACTCCCGGATCTTTTCTTTCCTTTTCCCGCCTGTTTCTCTCTCTCTCTCTCTTTCTCTTCACCATCCCGATGAAACGCGAACGGAGAAAAGAAATTGTATCTACAGTAATGGAAGCGGGGAGGGGTCTATGCGCGCGGCGTGGAAGACGCGCGACGACGACTTCAAGCGATGAGTCCGAAGTTTATCGGAAATTCCATTTTGGTCGTGTAAAGTTTTCTACCACCGGCATTTTGTGCGCCGTCTAGTTCTCTTACTGTCTCTTCCTTGCTTTCTTTTATTTGCTACGTCCTTTTTTGTCCTGTTATTCTTGGCTCTTTTTTTTTTCGTTTCTTCATTATTCTTATCGCTTCTTGCAAAACTCTGGCTGTGATTGCGAGGTCAACGTTTCGAGATGATAAAATATTATTTATATTAAGTGTTATACATATGTATATATATATGTATTTTTTTTTTAACAATAAAGCTTCGTATAAATCTATTGAGAAAGAGAGGGAAAGAGAGAGAGAGAGAGACAGAGAGAAAATTGATATTTTACATTATTTTCGGCACAAAGTTTAGATAAATTAATATCAATGTGTCGGATATTACTGGATATATGATCGGATATATTGATCGGAAGTAGATAACAATATACGCGCAGTA
This sequence comes from Pseudomyrmex pallidus, assembly GCA_014825455.1. Lineage (NCBI taxonomy): Eukaryota > Metazoa > Arthropoda > Insecta > Hymenoptera > Formicidae > Pseudomyrmex > Pseudomyrmex pallidus. The sequence continues at coordinate 8,057 of QVNV01004948.1, read as the reverse complement.
TATAATCCCTTTGTATTGTGTTTCACGATTAAAGCTAATATTACCATGATTGAAATTTAATAATGAATTATTCTATGTTACGATATTATATATTTCGCATATAATCGTCGCGGGGTTAAGTTATCTTAGTAATTGTCATATTTATGTTTTTCGCGATATGTTACGTTATACACAAACATTTGTCACACATAATTTATTATAGTTAAATTATTATGTTTGTGTCTCTAATTTTTTACGAAAATTAACTTTTTTATTCTTCGTTTCTCTGTCGTAGTCAAAATATTTTGACATAATTTTTCTAATATATTCAAAGTTGTGCTAATATAGTCATTGTAGAAAAAAGTTCAGCCAAATATTGTGACATGTTTTATCGTATATGATTATATAATATATGCACGAGACCGCATTCGATCATTACCGCAAAATTTCTCTTGTAAGTTTAGTCTGGAACTTTTTTCTTTCATGATAAAAAAAGTAAACCAAAAAAAGTTGCTGGAACGTGTTTGAATTTTAACGTAAAAGTTGTCAACTTTTTTGATTCTTTATTGGTGTAAGAATAAGCTCTTTCCTAGTGAGAGATAGACTTGAATATAAAAATGTCGCTGAATTAAGTATTCGTATTTTATATACGCAACAGAAAAGTCATTATATGTGTATACAGGGTGACTGAAAAATGTGTTAACATAGCCGAAGTGTGAAAACAGATTAGATCAATCTGAACAGAAAGGTCAACAGGTTTATTATTTTGTAAAATTCAAAATATTTATTAATTAATTAATGTGAGCTAATAAAAGCGATAGTCCAGATTCTATAGGCGCGTATAATTTTTAGTTGTAGAAAAAACTATGTAGCTTGCAATTTCCCAACACCGAGAGGCGGAGTAAACAAACAAGCGCTTCTTGCGCTCAGCTGATTTTCACGGCGCTACAACTGAAAATCATACACACGCCTACGGAGACCGACCATTGTTTCCGCGCTCATTGGCTCACATTAATTAATTAATTAATTAATTAATTTAATAAATATTGGAAATTTTGCAAAATGATAAATGACTTTTCTACTCATTGTCAGATTGACCCAATCTATCTTCACGTTCCGGCTATGTCTAAATTTTTCAGACACCCTGTATACATATATATAGCTATATACGTACGTAGATAACTTTTGTTCTCTTGTAATATTACAGGGGATAGGAGAACTTGCGCGCGCGACGGCTTATTAAATTCAGATACGAAGTAAATTAACTCGCTGCCGGAGCTCTCGCTACCTTTCGTTAACTGAGCAACTCTATCTTTATTTGTCTCGAGATCGAGATACCGCGCGGCTTCAAACTACCGTGCGGAACAACAATGAACAAAGCGTGTAACTTTCAGCTAACTTCGTCGGCTCGCGTTCGAACGTAATCCACTTGCAAGCTCCGTAGAAATCTTTGCAGAAGTCAAGTTAACGAAGTTTACAGGGTTGAACGTTATTCGGCACGGCATCTGCTGTCGCACTTATTCACCTTCCAATTCGTTTCCACCGATGACGGTGCTAACGCGTCGTGTGGATTCATCCGCGTTGCTACGTGTCACTAATTACGAATCAATTTTACGCGGTTATATCAAATAACTTTTTTTTGGAGTCACAATCGGTTTTGATTGTTCACGTTTTATTACGTCGTGAAAGTTTTGCATCTATTTGACCGCGATTTTTATTCATCACGATTTAATAATGATGCATCAAGCGTTACGATAATAAAAGAGAATACGATGCGAGAAAAAGAGAAAATATCTAAGATCTAATAACGACGCTTTTCTTCTCTCTGCTTTTTTCTTCAGATCAACCTTCTGCATCAATATCGATTCGGTTCTTAGTCAGCATCAAGCGAGCGAAATGTATTTTTTATCGATAGGAGTAACAAAAAGAGGAGTAAAACTATTACTTTGTTAAGTGTAAAACTTTTATATGAATATATGTATATAAAATTTTAATTTTCTGTTATACACAATAATATAATAATAAAAGTAAAATTAATAATAATAGACATAAAGTTCAATATTAGTTTATATTTATTATTATTATTCTCCTCTGTTGTTTCTCTTTTTTTCTTTTTTTTCTATTGAAAGATGTGTTTTATTTATGAATTGACAGTTTGAAAATTTGCAATTTATTAATAAGCCGATCGCGAGAGGAACAATTTTTGAGTCGCTATTTTTGCGACACAGTCTTCCTTGGATATCGTGAATCTCGATAGTTTCACGGACAATGCGTTCTTGGAAACTTTGTGACTCCCTCGTGAATATGCGCGCTCGTCAGTTCTGCATATATATGACTCTGCATAATCTATAGTAGCAACATGTGCGTGCTATAGGAGAGGACGTTGGAAGATTCAGATGTGTCGATAACTCATTGCAGGTGCCACGATGCTGCATACATTATTCTTCCAGTAATTCTCGTGGATGTGTATTCTCGCGCGAGAGAGAAATGATGCATTGCTCGTTGGTTTCATCTTACGGTTATTCTAAAATAATTTATCATTTTAGAAAAAAAAAAACAAAGAAAATCAAATTAAAATTATCGAATTTCACACTGATCTTTTTTGTGAAAAGTTATCTGATAACTTCTGGCGCGATAATAAAATTGAGACGCTGATTATTAACACGATATGTTGATCATCGCGAAGAAGATGATATTTAATAATTTGTTCTTACATGTCTTACCGAATTTCTCGCGAATTTTCGACATAATTGGAATAAATTCAATCGAAAACTCGTTAAAATCGCATCACAGCGTTCGCTGTTAAAATGGATTAGGATTGTCAGAGAGGAAGTGTCTTCTCCCCGACTGATCTCTCAGTCCTTACGGTGTTCATGCAGAAAGGTACACTCTCTAAGAACGGCTTTAAAGCAAGGGTCGAAGCGCATAAGGGTCGATGAGGGAGAATTGCTCTCGTAATAAGTCGTTGAAAGTCATTGAGAGAATGCTGGCAACACCCCTTGTTTTTTGCGCGACGTTCTTTAGGAAACGAGGTGGTGGAACCGAACCTTTTATAGTTGGCATACGTATGCACATTTCAAATCTGTTCTTTAACCCTTCATCATTCGCCGCACCTCCTTCAAATTGTAAAATGACACTTGTTCACGATTGGATTATCCGAGTCGTGCTTGTGTATGTGTCGTGCGTGTGTATGTGTGGTTTATATGTAGATACGTCACGCGTCATTTAATATATTTGAATAATGGATGCAACGCGGTGTGTTAAACGGAACAGGTAGAACTTCAGGAATAGTGGAAACTATTAATACAGTAAGTACATGAATATGTAAGGTAGCGAATCCTTTGCGATGCAAATTGTTCTCGCGGTTCCGCACTGCGAGGGGGGTTTACCGTTACAGTTTATCACTGTTCGTTGAAGCCGCGTTTTTTATTATTTTTTTTATTTTTTTATTGCAACAACACACGTCAGAAACGTTGTCACATTTGTTTCGTTGTCGCATTTGCTCTCGGACTCGACGCGCGTCGAGAGAATTTATTTATCAGCATTGAACGAAAGATATATGTACAGATAAAACACTCCTGTCTCTTTTATATATATATATTTATTTGGGATATAACGCGCGTATGCACGTTAAAGAATATTATATTATTTAAATTGCGAGTAATTTAAATCAAATACCATATTACAATAACAACGTGTTTATTTATGTGACAAATGGATCCCAAAGCGCAGCTTTTGTAAACGCAATCACAGTTCAAATTATTTTATAGAGCGCGGTCTCGAGACAGAAAAGCCGCGTATCTCTTGCTACATTGCGCGAATTCTCAAATTATATTAGTCTGCGGCGTGGGCAACGTTTATTTTCTTCTTGGTTGATCGTTCGTTGTTCCTATTGCACGCGTTGAATGCAATGCGATTACGGTCCTTGCAGAACAATACTGTGCCACCCTAAGTAGTCATTTGCATACTATATTGCAATTGTAAAGAAATTAGAGATTTTACATTTATCGGAGAGAGAAAATAACTCGAGATTCACATCACAAATACGGATGATACTTTATTTTGAACGCTATTTATTTAATTGAAATAAATAATATATTTGTGCATGTTACACATATCAAATAAAGTATGATGCAGTTTTCGTTAGAGTCTAAAAAGTTGGTACACACACGCGCCGATAATTGTGATATTAAAAAAATAATTTTTAAATACGCTCTCGCGTTATTCGAAGCGATATTCGAAATAATTTTGTTTACAAATGTATAAACAAATAAAGGTATAAATGGAAATGTACATCGTACACAGATATAATGCTTTTTATTGTGAAATTATAATTATGTTTTATTTTAGTGGAATCCTATTTGACTTTATTAACTATCATTTTTTTTTATCACTATTTGTAAAGTCTTATTTTTTTAACATGTGTGTTTTGAAAAGAATTGCTACGAGATTTTCTTTCTCAAAGAAATGTCTTTGTATCAGAGGTTTTTTTTATTTTAGTTTCGGTGCTGTTTGATGACATACGTTCTCGAAGCATCGCGCATATAAGGTGCATTCTTAAAGGTACAGAATGTTCACGCGTGCGAATTTGGTTGTTGCGGATACCGGCGACTGAATCGTTGCCAGTGTTTTGCGCTTGCTTCATCCAGCTGTGCTCTAACTTGTTTTATTACGGTTTGGATTGTTTCCAACTGATATCTCGCGTATGGTGCAGATTCCGAAGCTTCTGATTTTAATAGATATTAGTTTGAATAGATTATTCTCTAGAATATTGCAACATAACGGGGGCTGAAGTACAACACGGAAAAAGCGGTAATCTAAGCGTTGTCATTTGTGACATTTCTCGCTTGATATTGCACACAAACCTTAGTTAAAAATATCGGTAATTTATTTATTTAATATCACGCACAAGAAGAAAGAATTTTCTGACACCATTATTTTATACAAAAATATTTCGCTAGCACTGCTTAGCAATTCGAACGCACTTTGACAATTCGAAGCTTTTGAGGCAGGAATAAGGCGTTTCTCACAAATTGAAGCGACTTGCGAAATTATCTCTCGCTCGCAGAATTATTCACGTTGATTAACGTTCCCCCGCGGGATTTTAAAACGCGCGCGCGATATACACGCGCGCTTCATTAACCGCGTTCTAACCGCCGCCGTTCGTCTGATTAATGTTGCAGTTACCAAGTTGAGGGAGCACTGGGACGAGACGAATTCAAAAGTCATGCAAAGAAAAACGCAGCTGGACATGATGCTGGGAGACAGTCAGCGATACGAGGCGAAGAGAAACGAGGTGGAGGTCTGGCTGGCGCGAATGGAAACTCGACTTGAGAGAATGCGAGCTGTTGGACACACTGCCGACGTACTCGAGGCACAGCTCAGGGAACAAAAGGTACCTCGAACTCTCTCCCGTTCCCGCAAGTAACCGCGTTAGCTCTTCAAGTTGGCAAGTTTTTAGTGCCGCGCGTGAGAAGTGTCCTTAGTGGTTAGGTAAGATAAAAGACGGGGAGAACGCGCGCGCGCGCGCGCGAGCAAAAGCAATAATAATTTCAAAACAGTAATGCATTTAGCATTTAATCTATCCGCACTTGAAAATGTTAAGCGTTTTTGAATTATTTAGCAGAATTTTTAAGCGGTGAGAGAGAATTGTTTCACATCGAAATCGCGGTGTGCCTACACGTTATTACTTGCTTCAGCGTGTACGAAGCGTCTTACAAACGCGACGTTTCTTTTCATATTATTACGTGACATTTATGTAAGCAATGAATATGTATATCTGAAGTTCGCGGATCCGAATGCGTGTTTTCCAAAGCCACGAACTTTTCCCATTTGCAAGCAGAATTAACGAGAGAGCGAACACTTTGGAATCCGTCTGCCCGGTAATAAGCCCTTTCAAAAAAAAAAAAAAAAAAAAAAAAAAAAAATGGAAAATTGCTCGGAGGGAAAAAGAGGATGGGAGGAAGAAACGGAGCTTCCAACGTCTCAATCAACGAGATCTCGGTGGACGGAGACACATCACGTGCGAGAAGCATCTCTGTTTAGATTCAAAAGAGCCAAATGAGATATTCATGGAATAATTTATTTCACCGTGACGGTGTGCCTTTGAGCGGAATGCATTTGCAGTGCTTCTTCCGAAGTTTGTCGTGTCTTTTGAATGGGTTTTGGAGATGAAAGCGCAGTTCGACGTATAACGCTCGTCTCTTCGAAAAGATAACGCGTTTGGTTGATATTCTATTTATCTCTCTCTCTCTCTCTCTCTCTCTCTCTCTCTCTCTCTCTCTCTCTCGTGTCGTTATTTGCTTTTCGAAAATATGCATTATTTATTCAGATATTTTACATCGAGATGTTTATACGAATTTGATTCAGGACCAATCAGTGTCGACAGATACTCGAAGAAAAGTTGCATCGTACGGCATATCGACGTAAAACTTTAGTTCGAACCTTCCTGAGTCGGAGATTTAACTTTACCGACTTATCGAGATTCTCTTTCTCTCTCTCTCTCTCTCTCTCTTTTTCTGTCGAGTGCAAAGCAGGTACGGCTTCTTCTAACTCGATACCAAGCTCGGAGTTAGATAAGTCTCCTTTTTATTCACCCACCATATATATCTCACCTTCGTCGATTTTACGTTTTCGTTTCCTTTCTTTTCTTCGCAGTCGTTCCACGCCGAGTTGCATCAATACAAGCACCACATTGATCTTTTTAATCAGCTCACTCAGAAGCTGATAGCGGTTTATCAGCAGGACGACACCACACGTGTGAAGAAAATGACAGAGACGATCAATCAACGATACAACAATCTGAACACGAGGTAAGTTGGTAATTTTCTCTCGTTTACCTTTTAAAGAACTTTTAAATGTTTCAAGTAAACGTTTTGATTGAAATAATTGCAAACTTTATTGTTTGCAAAAATTGTTTTAATTCTGGAGATAAATACCGAAAATGTAAAAATATGAGACGATTAAAAATCGAACTGTGTCAACAGTCGACCGATAAAAAACTTGTCGAGTGGAAGTATATGCACCTTCCGGAATAGCTTGTTATATACGAATGTGCGTGGCGCGCTGGATCTACAGTTTCCATTCGTGTTTATAGCGTCACTCGAGTTAAGCAACTTCGAATCAAACTGTAGATCGCTAATGTGTAACACAGCACCGACCGATCCGTTTTCCAGCATCATCAATCGAGGGAAACTACTGCACTCCGCGATGAACTCGCTCCACAACTTCGACCGGTCTCTAGACAAGTTTCTGGCCTGGTTGAGCGAAGCGGAGTCCTCGATGGAGGGATTAGAAGCGGAAGCCGATCGACTGGGCGGACGGCGGGACCAGGGCGCGCTCAGACGACCGCAACATCAGCTTAAGGTAAGATTGTCACGTTCACGCAAATTTTGCGACAAGTTCCAACATGCTTTCCTGGTAACGCGACCGTTACGTTCCGACGCAAAGTAACCGCAAATTGCGTTTCTCATTATAAGTATCAACCATTACAGCTTGAAAAGTCGTTTACATTTTCTCCGACAGAATAAACTTACTGTCATATCATTGTGACATTTTCCCATTATGGAATTTCTCCGTTAATTTCTTCTACGTAAACGTTTACGTAAAATATTTATAATTGGTTATCTTGCGCGACTTAATTTTACGTTACTAACATTTTTATAAGCGTGTGACAAACGCAGTCAGATTTCGTAAAAAATAATGACCGATTTAATGACGTGGAATTACATCAATTATTTCTTTCCTCTGTTTTCTCTCTCTCTCTCTCTTTCTTCATTGCTGCGAATTTTCTTGTAAATACTTATATTTACTTGTTAAGAGGGTCCTGGACCGTCCTGTTATTACCGATCGAAATAATTCGTACTTTAGATTGCATTTTGTAATTATTGCTCGGATAGAAAAGCGGCTCTACAGATTAAAAGAAAATAATCAAATGAACTTCGGAGACTTTTCAATATATCAAAAATGTAACAAAAATTTTTGATTTACAACATCAAAAATTTTTGTTACATTTTTGATATATTGAAAAGTCTCCGAAGTTCATTTGATTATTTTCTTTTAATCTGTAGAGCCGTTTT
>QVNV01004889.1:0-26598 GCA_014825455.1 Pseudomyrmex pallidus | reverse complement strand
TTTTACACGTTGAATTTGAATTGAAATTTCAATTCTAAAAATCACATAGGATGCTAGATTTGCATCTCATATGTGAAAAATCCCGAAACTCTCCTAAACTAATTTTTAAAATATTGCGAAAAAATTCACACGCGGTTTTCCGCTCAACACATCCTGTGAAACAACTCTCATGACTGAATTCATATCTCTTAGTTTAGAAACTTTGGAGCCGATAGATTCTTAATTGTTAAACTTACACATTGTTTTTTAATAAAAAAAAAAGAGCAAAGTGCGTATAAAATGAAATCCTATCCCACATGACTTTCACATTTTCTGAGCTTAAAGATAGATTTCGTTATACAATGGGAAAATTATTTACCGAAAGGACATTTTGACAAATAAAACTGCTAGAATTTCTAAGAGATTTAGAAACTAAAATCCGATTTATCAAAGTTTTTTATTTTTATGTGTTTATTTTATTTATGTATTTTATGTATTTCAATTCATCTTCATATTTTGTGCATTTTGTGTAGTGAAAATTGATGGATGTTCAAATATCACAATTGCACTCAGTGTTCGGAGAAACATGTATTAAAGAAACACGTATACACAGGAATTTGACGTGGCAGTAATTCTTTTCTCTTTATACCTGTAACTTTCACATCAAGACAAACTTGCCTACCGTAATAAGTAACTGTCCGAAATAATTCCATCTGCTTGCCATATTTTCTTATTATAGAAGAAGATAAACGATCGTGTTTGATATTTTTGTTCTTTTAATCTATTGTTAAGAAGAAACAAAACGTCGGAGAATCATAGACCTATTTTGTCCCGAAAAGGTTTTTCAAAAGAAGGAAATAAATATGCATTACTACATACAAGTGTATAATATTTCTTTGTGTACAAGACATTGGTCTTTCAGACTCATCCAAAATTTTCAAACCGGTGTCTTTAATAAGAATTAATTTATAGCGACATGTGAGATTGAAAACACCAGCGTCAGTTGTTCATTAGCTTTGAGAATGTTCGTCTCGTGAAGTGAAGTAAAGAGAATCTGACAGACCCACGTCTGTCTGAGACGTTGATTTTTCAAAAGGTAAGTAAATTTCTCTCCAATTTGAGCACTTTTAATGTATCAAATAATTGATGTTTTTTTAAATAATTTTATGATAGCAAAGTCTATGCGTATTTACAGAGAGTTACAATAAATATTTCGATTCTGCGTCAGAATCCGAGGATGCTACGCGAAGAGAATGCACTGAATGTGCTGTCAAACATTAAAAAATTATTTTTTTTTAATTAACAATTTTGTTTTTCTAATCTTTTTCTTGTTTTAATTTTTTAAGCCTTTTAATACCATAAAATACATAAAATAATATCCTGCATTATCTACCGCTATAGCTGAAAAATCTTTTTTATCTGAACTTTTTTTAAAATAACAATTTTTTATACCCCTTTTTTATTATACATTATAATTTTTTATTATATATCATATATTTTTTACACCATTTTTCAAACCAATGTTTTATCTCAAATTATCAGTAATTTGTAAAAATTTATTACAAAAAAATTACAAAAAAATGACAAAATTTTAAATAAAAAGCCTTTTTCGAAAAAAAAATTGTAAGGCTTTTTTTTAAACGCTTATATCTTCCAAACAATTACAGATATTTTCAATTCTTTTGTTGATCGACGCAGAATCGTTCAACCTTTCGATAAAAAAAAAAGAAGAAATTTAAAAAATATTGATTTTTCGCGAAGACGTTCGATTTTAAAATCTCGTGGGTCTCACACAGATCCAGTCTGTTCAACTAGCAGGTTGTTTTTGGCAAGAATCTGTCCATGAAAAGGATATAATAGACTTTCTGTTGGAGAATAAAATTTATCTTCTCTGTTCTCTCCGTTACTTCTGGCAGTATATTGGACATCTGTGTGATATTTATACACGTTGTAACGTGCAGTCATCAGATTTTCAGTATACGCACCGTACCAATCACAACCGATATTAATCTCTAGCCGTGTTGCAAAAATGTTTTGTTTAAAAAGAGATTTAGGGAAAAATATTTTTCAACATAAAAAAATCTTTTTATAAAACAATTTTACGTACGTGATGTTTTTCTTGAACGTACTAGAACATATTTTTTCTCTTACTACTTATACTTAATAGTTTGCAAGTTGATATACGCCTGCTTTATATGCAAATATTATTGTAATAAGCGTGTTTTCACATTTTCTCTTTCCACGATCGCGTATCGTGATGATGAGAGATGCGCATCGCGCGCTGACCTTGATTATCAATAAGGAAAAATCGATATACACGGAATTAACGAGAATATTGTAGTAGCAGACACGATCTTCTTCTCCTCCTCCTCCTCCTCTCTGGAAGAAACGCAAAAACGCGAGATACGTTCTCTTCTCTCTCGTTATTTTATATGCACGATTGTCTTTCCGCGTCGGGAATAACATTGAAAGCCGGCGTGTCGAATTCTTGGAAGCTCGTTTCGTATAAAAATTAAAACGGCATAAAGAAATAACGATAAGAACCACATGCGAGATCGTCGAGAAACAGGGCCGTCACGTTGCGCTGTCGAAGCACCCTGACGAGGATATCGCGGGCAATCAGGAACCTCGAAGTTCAATTGCAATCTTTAAATTAATACTTGAGGAATATAACAAACGATACAATTTGTTTTTCTCCGTGTTGGTCGCCAGAACACACGCAATAGAAAATCAAAAAAAAAAAAAAAAAAAAAAAAAAGAAACTAATTGAAGAGAGCAAATAGTTGCTCTACTTCAATTTTACCGTGAAGAGAAACGTCATTTGTAAGTAGGTCGTAAAATTATTTTGAGCATCGCGCGCAATAAACCTCTTGCCGAAGAATGTGCACGCGACAAGTGGTTTTATTGTTCACGTCATTCCTCGCGGACACGCACACGCGTGTCGTTGATCGATTCGCATTGACTGGCGAAAATTGAATTCGTTTATCGTCCTAATTTATCACAGGGCGATCGGCGGGCGATTCTCGAAACTATACGGACCTGAACGTTTACACGTGTGACGGCCAATCAAACGGGCGGTCCGCGGTCCGCGTCGCGGCTGCGCGAGACGGCGACGCGGCGTACCAGCGCTACCAGTAACGAAAACGTGCACGATTCCGACGGTACGTACAACGTACGGCTGTGCGTCGGGCGTCCGCACCAACGGGTGCGGCGAATCGGGGCGGGCGATCGCGGACGATATCATGTAATAATAAACGGGGGGGTTGTGAACAGCTTAACCCCGGAACCGTGCGGACGTCGTCCTATCGGAACGACGCGGAATCGTCGCACCTTCGGACGAGCGCACCGAGCACCAGCTTGCACCTTCTGCACGCGTAAGAAAAACGAAATCCGTTTCTCCTCCTCTGCGTCATATATAATATCGTCGTGTTTTCAACACGTACATGCGCGCGCGCACGGATACATATATACAGGTATATAAACGTATACACGCGTACACACGTATCCCTAGTACTTATCGTCGCGCATACACACACGCGGTACGCGACAAAGCACGCGTGTGCTCGTTAGGCGCATATACGAGCAACGACGACGACGACGACGACGACGGGAAGAGACGTTTTCCCGCAAATGGGCGTATCGCGTTAAACCACGAAATGCGTCTCGATTGAGCAGACCTCTGTTTCGTTCTCGAACGGTGACGACGTTTTATTCCCCGGTTGGAACGGGCGATAAAACGGTTTTGACAAGTGTGCCGCGAGTCTACGCGAGAAAGAGAGACAGAACGGACGTGGAGAAAGGGGGATGGAGAGTGCCATGCAGCCGTTGCTTCCACCGCCGCCGCCGCCCCCCCCACCTGCTTTCGACATGCCGCGGAGCAGCAACAACGCGGAACGTACGGTCACCCACGAGTTGACATTTGGTACGTTTTTGATTTTTGTCTACTGTTGTTGGCTCTGCCACACATACTTTTGCACGAGGCGCCGCCTCAAGGTTTCTTCCGAAGAAGAAGCGGCTCCGCAGATCGAGCGGACATTACCGCGATTTATACGATTTCGCCGTTTGGTCGGAGGATAAAAAAATATAATTGCACGATATCTCTGTGTTTATTCACGACGCGATAGAAACGCGATAATCGCGCGCTCGAAATCAAACTCGTCGTCGAAATTTTTATATCAAATCCGATTCTTCTACAGAACTCGCTTGCTTACTTTTTTTTTTGGTTTGTTTTTACGACGTAACATTGTTACGACGTAGCATTTGTGTTGTCCCGACACGTAAGATCCGAATTAAACGGAGTTTCATATGCTCGTGTTACGCCGATTGCCCCTGCGCGCACAAGACATTTCGAATGAATGTCTTGTGTGCGTTACGCAACCTGTCTGCCTGCGTTTACGCGTTCTTTGAGAATTAATTATAAGGAGATTGCGAAAATATCAAATGTCAGTGTAGGTGTTTGAACACGGATAGCAGCGCCATCGACAAGGCATCGTTGACATATTATTATGGTACAAAATTAAAACCGTTGACAATTCGGCGAAGAAAGAGAAGATCTCGTGCCAGTTTGAGGAAATCGTTTTTTTTTTTTTTTTTTTTTTGTTTACAAAAAGTAAGCCCTAAAACGACGATTGGAAACGCGTGTGCGTGCCTCACACTGTTGTTTGTTTATTTTTTTCTTCTGCGTAAATCAGTCTCTCTTCTAATGTGTCCTTAAACAACCTCAGTTGAGACGACACTTTAAATAATCCGTTACGACCCCCTCTCCCCCTCCGTCCCGTATAATCCAAGTCAACTTAGTTGAGCTCCGAACTGTCATAAACACACTGTTACTGCCAAATCATTCCTCTGACGGTTGCCAGGTTTGATAGATATTTAATCAACAAATTGCGTGGCACGTGCCGACATGATGATTCAAAGGTAGGAGAGAAAGGAAAACCATATTTTATTATTATGTACGTTTTTCTTTTATCGCGCGAGAGAGATACATCTATTTTTTTTTTAAGTACATGCAAAATAAGATGGAATTGCATGTTGTTCAACAGAGATACATATAATTTCTTTAGAGGAAGTTAATTTTTTTTTGCGCTTTTGTATATTACTTTTGTTCGTTTTTGTTTTCTAGTAAAGTCAAAATTCTGTTCGCAGTTTTTTTTTTTATATAAGTAATTAACAATGAGTTTGCAAATATTGTAGTCATTAATTAGATTCTTATTTTCTAATTAAATTTAATTAAATTTACATAGTAAATTAAATATAACTTAAACAAGTTTACTGTTTTATGTGTGTGTACGCATTAAAATCATGGTTGGCAGGAAAATCTAGTAGATGAAAAACAAAAGCTATGATGAATTCCGGTTTTTACCGTTCCAGTTTTTTCAACTAAAATGTAGTCTATGAAATGAACTGGCGAAAAAATTATAAAAGTGATCAACGTGTAAGACTAAAACATATTAATATAATTTTATAGAATTTATTTTATTTTTTTGCTTTAATTAGTAGATCATACTAATCGCTATGATTTGTCAAAAGACAAAATCCACATAATAATAATAAAATTTTTGTGATTCATATGTGTTAAATACATGTTTAAAACTTTGGAAATATAACAGTTTGAAATATAATATAAATGTTACTAAATTTTGTATCAATAGTTAATAGAAAAATACTTAATTTTTAGTTTAATTGCAAAAACATAACAGCAACAGAATTAAAAATCTTTGTTACATATATCTGATTTGCATTTACTATTCGACATCTTGTAAAAAAAAACTAATTTGTTTGTTGTATCGACTCTTAACGACTCTGTCATACGGATTTTATTTTGAATAAAACTTAAAATGGGAGAAACATTCTTTCATTTGATGCTTGAACTCGCCGGACAGGTATGTAAGTGCGTAAAAAAATTAATGAACTCTGCAGGAAAAAAAACATTTTTACGTAATGCTTTCCACCACATGTTCTGACATTCCTATTTCTAACTCTCTCTCTCTCGAAAAAAAAAAGATTTTAGAGAGAGAGAGCAGTTCCTGCTTGAAAGGATAATGAACGTCAGGTGATAAATTTGCTGCATAATAAGACTGTGCGGTTTTCGTCTTGGTTTTTAGACGATTTTGTACTATATTACAGATGCAGTACATAAGGCAGCGTATATGCAGGTGTGACAGAAAATCTCTTTTCTAAATTTTTTTTTTTTATGTGGTTCAAATTCCTCATTATTTTTTTATTAACCTTATTCATAAGTTGATACTGTCCATTGTTACAGTCTTTAACTTGGCACAAAAATTGAATAAATTATAAGAGAATTAAAATAAAATATTAAATAAATTATAAAATAAAAAATATATAAATATATAAGTAGATTATATATTTATAAATATATAAGTAGATTTGTAGCTATAGGACTTATATGGCGTTTCGGACTGTTTGTGAATTAAAACGTCAATAAAAAAGTTTTCTGTTTTATTGTTTTTAAGAAAAATTGAAGTTTTAGAAAAATCAATTTTTGTCGGTTTTATCAGAAAATATCTATTTTTGCCACTGGCATAGACTTTTTCCCCGAAAAATACGGGACTTTTGTCAATTCTGTTCAAAAAAATAAAGAGCGAAAATTACAACGTGTATGTATATGAATAAATCAGCATTGCTCTATTTTTTTTGTTAGCACATTAGTTTATTGCATTTTACAATAAACACATTGTAAAATTACATGTCGATCCCGGAGCTACAAAGACTTAATATAAGTGTTTTCGATGAGCTTTAATCCAGCTTGATTGTTAATGTTGTAACGATTGTTTATTTAAGAAAACAATCGACCACCTGTCGCTACCTGTTAAAATTTATAGATGAACTTGTTGTCGAGTTATGTCACGCATTATCTTTCACGCAGCTTGTTGCAGAAATAATCTTCTTTTGTGAGATTGTATCAATTTCGAAACAAGTTGAGTTTGAAAGAAAATTTATTTTATTCTTCCTCGAGAATTATTTTCATCCGCAGTCATATTGTAGGTTTTTAACATTGAAAAGAGATTGTTTGCTCATACCTGGTTTTTTCTTTCAATCGAGAAAGAAAAATATTTTATTGTCTATCTCTACTTCATTGTTTTTTATTTGCGCGCAACTAAAAAACTCTTGACTTCAGAATTGTATGAAAGATAGTTGGCTAAGTATGCTTTTTTTTTCTTGCTCGCCTTCGCACTTGATGTTAGTAAATTTAAATGAAGCAAAATACGAATGCGCAAAACATTAACAACCGTTTTGCACAATCATGACTTTCTCACGTGTGCAATAATTTTACATGCGTTATTGCGCAAACGTCTCATTTTTGTCTCTCTTGAGATCTTCTCTTTTCGAATCCAATTTCCGTTCAATTTTCGGAACTCCTCTTCACTTGATTGTAATCTCAGTGAATATCTCTCGGAAGAGCTTCTTATCATTCCGTTTGACAAACGTTGGAAAAATGCAAAAGAAATGTTTCGAGTTTCTGACCCCGTTACTTTCTAGAATATTCCACGATGTTTGAGCAGATGCTAACCAAAACACACAAGATTTGCACGAGCGATTCTTTGTTCGAAAACAAAAGTTACAAACGTTTCGATTCCTTTCATTGTTCAAATCTTCATCAGTGCGTGAGCTACGATTTATAATACAAGAAATATACAACAAACGTAACTTTCAAATAAATAATAAAATGGATCTCTATCAAAATTGTATAATATAAAACAACAATATAAAATAATTGTATAATAAAAAATTGTATAGCACGTAATACAATTTATATAACAATTGAGGAAAGAGAACTCGTACGTGTGGAAGCATTATCTTTGCTCCCCAGCAAACAACCGAGGACAGCAAAACACACTTATCACGTGTTTACAAATTGTACCTATTGACTAAATCTTTCACCGGAGGAGTTAACGCGTAAAGCCGTTTTCCCCTCGCTCCCCGCGAGATTCAACTGTCAAGTTTCGCAAAGATATGTAAGATAAACAAAGGAAGTTTTTCGACGCGATGATTATTGTGTTGCTTTGTGAAATTTTTCCAATAAAGAGAAATATAATCTAAGCTTCTCAGTGTATCGGACAAAATATTTGCGAAATTTCGTGCAATTTAATATGGATCGAAACGTTTGCAATTAAATTCAATACCGCTCGCTTTGCGAATAACAGTAACAATGATCGAGGTAGATCGGTTTCGAGCAAAATAAATGGTAAATAATATTCAAAATTATATTACGTTAAAAATTTTATGCAATAAAGATGCTAAACGTTTCCCAGTCTCACTTGAGACTTCTCCAGTCGCGAAAGTGACAAAACCAAAAGATAAAAATACAATTAAAAAGATACAAATGTGAAACACAGAAAAAATCCTTGTTAAAATGTATGCTTCCAAATATCAAAATTATAGTCATACGTTACGTATGCCGTCAGGTTGTCCAGAGTGATTAAAAAAAAAGGTCGATATGTTGTTCAGAGTCAACAGAGAGTGTCAACGAGTCAACTCGCGAGCTTATTTATAAAATATCCCATTATGTAGGATAATACAAATCAAATAACGAATATATACGGTATCCAGTGTTTGCTCTTTGTACAAACTCGACTTCTTCGACGAAAATAAAACTTTCTTACGCATTTGATTACAGAAATGGTCCAGTAATCGATGGAAGGAAATATAACTGATTTCTCTTGAAAAAAAAAAATTAGTCGAAATTGTGGAATAAAATATTTCGTGCAAAATTTAGTTTTATTTAGTTTTATTTAGGAAAGCTGCGTTTTCTTTTTTAATAGTTTCTTTTCTAGCTAGCCAGCATTGCAGAGTTTTTGTATCTTTTCTTTTGTATCTTATATTAGTATTTTTGTTTATTTGTACATTATTATATTTATATATTTGTTTTTTTTTGTATCTTATATTTGTATACATGCGTATATACATGTACATGTACACACATGTAATGCACATATGCTTCAAACTGTGAAACAATTGTCTTAGATTACATCCGTATCTATATCTATATCCGGCTTTGTTTACTAACGCCTGGTGGAATGTACCAGTATTGGTCAGTTCGAATTGGACAATGGTGATTGGTTAGTTTTTAACGTCACTGACTGTTTATACCGTATTGGTTTACGAGTCTTTAGTCCGAAAAAGATCCAATCGCATAGGCAGGGAAGGGACGACAACAATGAGGGCGAAATCCCTGTTCTTTACATGTCTCTCTGTAGAAAAAAAAGGAAGGACCGAGAGCTCTTTTGTACTACAGTAGGTATGGTCAGTGTGTCATTTGAACACTACAGGAAGTAAAGAGAGGCGGGGCAACGAAGTAGCAGAAGTCACAAGGACTTCTAAAGTTCTTGACATCAGTCAATTTCGTTCGTACAGTGAGAGACGTCTGATCTCTTTGAATCTTCTGATTATTTCGATTTCTGTGATACTCTTGTGATACACACAGTTGTTGAACAGGTCTGCGAACGCGCTCTTCTATTTTTTTTCTTCCGGATTGTTTTCGGTCTTGAGATATTTTCAAGAATTTATTTAACTTAGAAAGTGATAATATCAGATATTGTACAGCGTAATCGGTGACTACTTTTTTTTTTTTTTTTTTTTTTTTTTAACGATATTACTGTATCATGGGAAGATTAAAAAGACTAAAGTAAAATCTCGGAAGTGTCGGTTTTTTTTATTTCTCTCGGACGATGTGTTAATAAGTAACACACACACAAACACACGGTCGGTCCGGCTTACATTTTATCACACGCTTGTCAGTTTTACTGACAGTGTGTCGCGCGCATTGCGTTGCTGTATATATCATCGTCGACCGAAGAAAAAATAAATAGAAAAACATCATGGCTTGTTATGAGGTTGATGATAGCGATTACCTGTCTTCTGAAAGTCTGATAGACGAAGAAGACCATCTGTCTTCTGAAAATCTGGTAGACGAAGAAGGCTACCTGTCTTCTGAAAATTCGGTAGACGAAGAAGACTACCTGTATTCTGAAAATCTGGTAGACGAAGAAGAGGAAAGATGGAACAGTACACATGGTCTAGGTATGGGTTGCACAGTTGCTTTCCAGTGATTTTCTTATTAAACAAGTACATTTACTCGCATTCTTTTTACAAAAACACAATAATCGTACAACAATTTTATTCGATATTTGACACCGGTAGATTGCTCAGAAAATTTTGTCTTCTTCTCGCCTATATATAAATAGTGGATTCTTTATTAATTACCATTAGTAATTGCCATTAGTAATTACCAATAGTAGAAGTTTTGTTATCATAAATATTTATTGTATTAATAAAAGAACAGAAAAGTATTAATTGCTGAATGGCGCACTTTGTACTTTACATTGATATGTTATATATATACATAAAATATCAATATATATTTAATTAATTTATATATTATAATTATATATATATAATATATATTATAATTGTATATATATTATATATATATTATATATATAATTATATATATTATATATTTTATAATTGTATATATTAATTATATATATTATAATTGTATATATGTAATAATAAAATATTCAATTTATATATGTACGTACATAATATTCAAAATTTTTTATATTTGATGCGGTGTCTTGTATTAACATTCGAAGGAGATGTTTTCACGGACCGCGTGTTATTGTAATACCGACATTTCGTAAACATTTCATAACGGTTGCTCTTGAAATCCTGATAAGGTGAATTGAAATGTTCACGAAACGCGTCCGGTTCAAATGACACCAACGTGGTTTCAAACTAGAAAAACATCTTCGAATGTTGACTCAAAATTTGTATTTGATGGCGTTTTCTAGTCGTTGCAAGCATTTTTGAATATCTGGTAGCGCCGATCGTGAATAATTATTACAATCATTATTGGGCCATTGAAAAGAGAAATGCCGGTCACGAATGACATGGTTGCAGTGTGTGTTAAGATATCTGTGTGTTGGCGAGGATGCGCGTAAATTATGCATGCAACCAAGAGAGATCTAGATATAACACGTTCGTCATTTAGAGAGTTGAATGCAAAGACAGCATAACTTGATTTACGTACAAACGGTACGTAATCGAACGTTTTGTAAAATCGCGAGCGAAAGAAGTAGAATTTATTCTCGTCCTTCGCAATAATTTGCAACGGTGTGTGTGTGTTTCATTGCAAGTGTTGTATATTGAGACTTTTCTAAAAATATATCGCGTCAATGAAAGTGTTATGGAAAAGCCAGAGAGTATCGAGAGTCGGTATATAAAAATATCGAATTGTAAACGATATCGAGCGTTTTCTCCGCGACGAGCTACGCGTCGTGCTCGCGCGAATAATATAATCGAATATAATTTTAATAGCGCTTTTGCTCCATATTTATCTCAATATTCGCGCGAGAACATTTCGAGTAGCAGTCAAGGTTGTTTCGTTTTCCTTTCAAATATGCAACACAACCGCGAATCACGGATCTGTAGCACAGCTTTTTCGATTACTTTATATAGAGAATATTCTCTGTGTCTCCGGAATTGTCACACAAGAAACGCACTTATATGTACATTCTGGTTGGGTGGCCATGCCGAACTCAGATGTGCATTATCTTCTTTGTAATCTCGAGTGAGTCACTGACGATTATCGCGTGTTGATATAAACTTACTGTTACTTTGCTGCAGCGGTGGTTGTCAGAACGTTCCGTGTGACAAATGTCCTGCTCCGAACGTTGCTTCTGCCGCATGCGTTTTGAAGCAACACGTTTAGAAAACAATTTGAGAAAATAAGATCCCTTTCATTTTCCCATTGTCGTTTTTTGTCTTTGCGTGATAATGGAGATTGATCGTCTTTGTGTGTTTTTTTCTCTTGAGGCAAAATGCTATTTCGTGTGTCTGTCCACACGGATAACAAGTGTGGTTATTTTGTGTTGTACAACGGGAAGAACTTAATTGTGCCTACTCAATTTGTTTTGTTTTGCCAGCAAATCGCGTTTGAGAAATGTTAGAAATCTGAAATTCTATATACTTTGTTTTTCTATGATAATATGTTTCGTTAATGAAATTTAATATATATCAAAAATTTATACATTAGTATGTGATTAACATTAAATTTCGTTAATTTTTCGTCATTAATTATTTTGTTCTGTAAATTATTCGTGAATACATCATGAGTAACATCGATCGTGTCGATTAATTGGCGCGATAAATTAATTAAAATTTCTACAAAACCCATTAAAAAACAGTTTATATATATATATATATATATATATATATATATATATATATAAAGTAATTCTCCACATGCGTGTAAAGAAAAACAATGTGAACCGCGAGATTAAATATATATGTCTTCCTTGAATCTTAAAAATAGTTGGTTTGTGGAAGTTATTTACGTCGGGCGCGTGATCTTTTATACATTTGTTTTGCACATTTGCTTCACTGTGTGTTTATCATACTTCTATTATTTTTTATTTTATTGAAAAATAAATCAATTATTGCGAAAAGCTACAGCGCACGTTTTTTTTTTTTTAATTAAATAAAAGAAAACACTTCCGTATATCATTTCCCGTAAATTGTAATAACAACTGCGATTAATTATTGGAAAAATATTATAACATGTCTACCTATACGCAATATTGCACATTTTAACAATACACGATTATACTCCTACGCAATTATTTCTCTCTCTTTTCTCCTCGAAATTCAAGAACTTAAGTTATACATGTATGTACGTGATAATGGTGTATACTCTATTATTACATAAGCTTGCGAAAGTCGTAATTAAATATAGATAGAAAATGGCTGATATGTGAGCACGAAATTAAGTAGGCCACGTGGCGGATTCTTGGCATCGATAACGGGGGAAACGGTTCGCTGAGATCGCCAGAATTGTGACGATTATATAGCACACACGTATTGATATTATACTTTTCTATTCACGATTGATATTATATTTTTCTGTTTACGATTTATTATTTAGAAACGCTCGCTCGATATTAGTAGTCCGTTAATCCTTTGTGGGTCTCTTGGGCCTACTTAAAAAAATTTCAAACCGATGTCTCTAATTAAAATTAGTTTTTTTACACACTTATATCTTCGAAACTACTGAGATGTTTTCAGTTTGTTTTTTTATCGACGCAGAAATTGTTCAAACTTTCCATTAAAAAAAAAACATTGAAAAAATATTCTATAATATTATAATGTTATTTTTCAATGAGATACTTGATTTTGGTTGTCGCGTGGGTCTCACAGACCCAGTCAATCTAACTAACAGGCTGATTTCTGAAAGTCAGTTCACGAAAAGTTAATTAAGTTTGGATTCAATTAAATTTATTGTTGCTTGGACAACTTTACATCACTGTGTGCGCATTAGACGTAAACTCAATATTCTTTCTTTGAAAAAAAAGTTGTAAGATATATCTCTCTGCGGCAATGCTTTCAATTGTTACATTGTTAGTAAAAAAAGATATATTATTAATTCTCGCAGTTATAAACGCGTTTTATAACGTTTAATACAATGCTGTTTTTAGAAAATTAGTCGCACTAATTCTCAGTAAATTACATGCTAAGTGTAGCTGCATACGTTGTTGATTCACACACACACACGCACAAACAACCTGCAAAAATCCGCGTAATGATAACATCTAAATTTAGCAACTCGTATGTACATATAGCAGCATCGTCGTGCTATTTATAGAACCCGCATCCCTGTACGCGCACGTGTGCTTACAACATACACACAATCGCATTTGATTTTATGTGACTACGATCGTAGCAGTTTGTGATTTTGTCCAGATGTGAACCTGATTCTCCGAATAATTTTTAAAAAACAAAAGATTACTTTGAACAACAAACGCAGTAAGAATTGAGTTTGCTCACAATCTGAGAAGATTGATTTTGAACATTTAATTGCGTCAAAAAAAAAAACTTGAAAAACATTTTATCTTATCGAACGAATAAATATTTACTAATCGAATAAATAAATTGCGCGCTCTGTAAATCACCAAGAAAAAATTTGACGCTTTGTTTTCGCGCCGGAGCGCGTGCTGCACGTGTCCTGACGTATTAAGTTGCCGCGAAGAAGGTTTAGAATCGAAAATATTTTTTGAAAAACATTTTTGCTACTCTGTAAATGTTTTTTGTTTATTGTTATTATTAACATGTATCCTTCGATTGTACAAACAATGTGGGGGAAATCGACCGTGTACAGTTTCTGCAAACTGTGACTATATAATCACAGCGAGCCATCCGTGCACATCGGAAAGATCCACAGTCACGATTCGTGTGTCACAGTGTCAACACGTAGCAGTTCGTAATACGCGTGTTATTGCATTTTATTATCGCGGGATTTTATATTCTCGCGTAATATATGTGTGTATGTACATACGTACGTCGGCGTAACATGTGTACATCGTGATAAAAATATTTTGGAGCGGTGCTTCGGAGGCAAGTTTCGCGATTGCGCGCTAAGCGGAAAGACCGTGAAAGAATTCGCAAACGCGCGATTCTTCATTTGGAAATTCCAAGGAATTTCGAAGGAAATTCGCGAAACTCGATGAAGCGAAATTGTTGTTACGCAACACTCGGTGCGTTCATTAAAAAAAAAAAAAAAACAACAACAAATTGAAAAAGAGATCGTTATTGCGGCAATCGTTGGTGTTCCGCGAAATTGTGAACCGCGCGAGGATAAAATATTGAAACAACGAGCAAGGTGAATTATTTTTCCAATTTCGATCGATCAATTATTTGCGTCGCCGATAGCGACGCCCGGACTCCTATATATGTTCGACATCGCCGCGCGGATAGTCTTGTAAGACTTGTCGATAAACTCCAACACACAAAGTGTGATGCAATGACAGCGAGGAGAAGAGAGAAAGAGAAAGAAAGAGACGGCGATAGAATGATGTGCATGTAACCATGCGGAATATTCGTCGTTATGTCACTTGTGAGATTGTGAGAGCGGTCAGTTTTTCTCTGGCACAAGTACGTTCATAAAGGTAAATTAATATTTTAAACACACTGCGGACACACACGCACGCACACGTGTGCGAAGCTCGAGTATATAAAGTCTCGTCTATTTTGGGAAAAACAGTAGGTTGCAGACCAGAACTCTCTCTCTCTCTCTCTCTCTCTCTCTCTCTGGTTATTATTTTTTCTTAATTTCAGTTTCAATTATCGCGTTCTTGGGACGTATTTTTTATTCTTTCAATCACGCGATCAAAACAATGAGATTCTTCTCGCCTCGTTCGCAGACGCGTTCTCCAAGTTAAAAAATCGCGCGTGTATTGGCACTGACTTTTTTTTTCTTCTCGCCGATTAAAACGCATATACTATATATCGGCGAGTAAACAGGCCAATCCGGCGCGAGTTTACGGCTAAATATAAAATTGCAAGACAAATCAATAGCGAGCATGTCCCCCCCGTGGCGCGCGATATATCCGATAAGTACCGTAGGAATGGTTTATATCTCAAGTATTAACTGCACTCGATTCGGTGCGATTTGCGTCTGTAAGGCATCTCGAAACGACGGTGCGAACAAAGAATTTAGAATACAAAAGAACACGACGCAAAAAAAGAAATATTTTGTTCAAAGTAGATGACAACATAGGTACCTGGGAAAGCGCTAGAAAGAAATGTGTTTCCTCTTTGTTACCTTTTATTATTCTCATTGTTGATCACCGAGATGTCATATTGTTACTATTATTACATAAGTGCTCAACGTCGTTGCAAACGATTAATGTTCCCTCCGCGAAAAGAAATCCTTCGTTCGAGAAATTTTCGGTTCTATTCTTTCTTTCTTTACGTTCACGGGGTCGGTTCATTTGTATTGATGATACGGTCCGGCGATGAACGTCGTTGAACCTTTTTTTTTAATAGGATGTTTTTTAGAGGAGGGTTACAGAAAAGAATCACTAGTCCGCACTAGAATAGAAATTTGTAAATTGAATCTTTCTTCCTTCTGCAAAAGTATAGAAAGATGTCAAGAGAGTGATCGCGCTTCGCCTCGTCGTTTAAAATCTTCCTTCAACAGAACTCTTTTTTTTTTAGAAGAAGGACAAAGCGCTCAAGAATACTTTTGCATCACATACATCCGTTAGCCTCAAGAATTCCACAAAAAAAAGAAAAAAGAAAGTGACATAAAACATTTTCCACATTTTACAATAGTCACAATTTTACACAAGCAGTCGCAAACTGCGCACAATGACACTCCCACGCTGTGCCGTTAGACTTTCTTCTACAAAACAAAACAAAAATACGACAATTTTACACCAAGTATGTAATTTGAAAAATATCCAGCAGGGATAAAATATTGTACCTATATTGTGCGGAACAGGTTTTTTGTGGCGAAACATTATCCAAATATATTTTGACAAGCCTGCAGTGCAGATGGAAAATCATATGTAATATTCTATATTCATTTTAACCCTTTGTGTGGTCGACCTCAAACGTGACGACGAGTTTAAGTCAGTCACCGGGTCTGTGAAAACCGCGACACGCGACTTTAAGATCGATATATCTCCGCGAGAGATCAATATTTTTTCCATTTCTTTTTTTTTTATTTTGAATAAAAAAAGTGCGAACACTTCTGCGTCGATAAACAAAAAAAAAAATTAAAACAATCTCTAATAGTTTTGAAGATAAGCGTTCAAAAAAATAATAATAATAATTTTCTCTAGAAACGCAATTTCTGAGTGATTCCCGGGAAGGAGGAAGAAAGGACCTTGCGTCTGACTACGAAGAGTTAATGTCAAGATCGGTCGAAATTGAAACGAGTTATTTTTTCGTGCACTTTATGCTCGAGATAAGTCTCTTTATCACTTACAGGCTCCGCGCTATTGTACTCACAACCACCGCAGTCTCTCTTTGATTGTTGAGTCGATATACGCGATACTTCCAATCTCGTCTCAATTAATCGAGATAGTAAACACTAGTCACGCGCACGCGCAGGATCTCTCTCTCTTCTTTCTCTCTCTTTCTCTCTCTCTTTCAATCGTTGCACGTGTCGAGATATACACGTGCTGTAACCCATGACCGCTACGAATGGAATATATGCGAGCGCGCCGCGCGACTCAATACATACACAATCGAGCGATTGCGCCACACGACGGCGGCTGAGACCAATACGCGCGTGTAGTATCCGCACCCTTTACTCCTCTTCCCACTTTCTCTTTTTCTACCGAAGGGTTGTACGAGCAAATCTCGGCCCATATATCCGATAACCTATTAACACGAGTTTTTTTTTTTTTGCATGCTCGTAATCACAAGTACGCTGTTCGCGGCTCAACGAGAGATTGTTCTTTTAATCTTTTCGTATTTTATTATATTATAAACACTTCGATTAAGAAAAAAACTCCGCTCTTTGCGCGGAAAAAATTCAACTTTTTTATAACTATTTTTATTGCGTTTTTTTTTTTTAATGTTAAGAAACTTATTTCTTTTGTCCGTCTTGAATTACTTTAGCATTTGTTATCACTTCGGGTATAAAAAAAAAAAAAAAAAAAAAAAAATAAACAAGTTTCGCAAATGACGTCCGTCGTCAAATTAATTTTTCTGATTTGCTTCTCTCTTTCGAAACAACGTTTATTTATTCGCTCATTTTTGTTCTTTCGAAACAAAGAGCTTCGCATTTCTGTATCTATTTGTTTATTAATGTTTATTGCCCGTCCACACTGTCGTTTTTATAATTAATTATATATATATATATTTTTTTTTTTTATCGATCTTATCATTAATTATCATCGGTAAATTGACGAGCAAAGTCATAAGTAAAGTTAATGATCGATCCGTTTTAATTTAAAAAAATCATCATTGGAGTTCGGTTGTATTTTATATATTTTATATGCAAAAAATAAATACTTCTCGTTTAGAACATTTCCAATTCGCGATTGATCGCAGATTATAGACATCGACATGATATTCTCGTATACATCTTACGCGATTACGTGTACATATACAGTACACGTACACGTATACTGTTCGGTACACAGTGTCGTGTCGTGACGTTGCCGCGGCTGGCGAAAGAAAGTAGTCAGTCCCGTTACGAAATAGCGAGTGAATGCCGACTATCTGGGTCAGATAAAAGCGGAACTTCCGCAACGTATGCAGAAAATGGTGTCGCGCTGCATTTTACAAGTAAACAGTCAAATTCTATAGAAATCGCTTGAAACGCTACGCTCTGTTGCCGTATCTATAGTTGTATTGTCGAAAAAAATCCGCGTCAACTTCGCGGAGAACGAAAGTTTGTACGAGCGCCGATGATATTTGCCGAAAAGATTTTATTTTTGCAGATCTAATATCGAGCAAATGCGTGATTCGGAGATGCTGCGCGTACTTCGAGATCGACGCTGCGCACAGCCTCCTCGTCGTCGCGGCTACAACATTTGTTAAACGTGCAAATTAAAAGCGATAACGCGCTTTTCCATATAGAATTTTTCCTCGATATCTCGAACTGCGCGACGACGTTCAACCTCGCAATAGCGAAACTTGACTACCTCCGGCTCTCCCGGCAACAGAATTTTAACCGGAATCCGGATTACGTAATGACCTAGAACGACACACACACAGACGCGGAGCATGTCGAACCTTGATAGATATCCATTTACGAATCTGATCGTCGTCGGTCAAAAGAGACACCTGCGTTTCCACGAAATATCGATGCGCAATATGGTTGTCGTTAAAAAATTGTGCACTTTATTTTCTCTTATTCCCCGAACGTGCTTTTTATTGCGGGCGAGCACCGAATCGAACGTCGAAAAAAAAAAGCGAACTCATTATACAGCAAGAAAGAGGGGGCCGGAATGTGCCGTTTCAAAGTAACGGGGAGGCGAACTTGCTCGCTTCGAGTCTCGCGAAAGAGGCCGCGCGACTCTCGGAGAGCGACGTCGGAGTCGAGTTGCGCGACGCGCGACGAACGTATCGAAAGTCGTCGTTCACGGAGAGAGATTTCGCACGTGGAAATCCATGAAAATTGCCCATCCTCCGGGTAGTATCAGCGCGAATCGGGTTATGAGTTAGTGTTAAGTGTGCGCACGCGTGTGTGTGTGCGTGCGTGCGTGCGTGCGCGCGCGAGCGAGCGAGCGAGCGAGAATTGCGTGTACGAACGATTTTAACGCGTGCGAGACGAGCTCGCGATAATCGCAAAGTGGTACGTACACACAGTAGTAGTGTGTGGTCTCGTTTGCTACCTTGACATGTATTCTTCCGACTGACGACTGGCAGTCAGGGCCGAAAGATCGAACACGAACTCTGTTCTACCAGTTGACGGTGCGTAACCTACCTGCTGGTTTTTTCTCTATCGAGCTCCTCTTTTCTTTTTTTTTTTTTTTTTTTTCAAAGAAAACAACAAAACTTTGTGACGTAGCGACGGTGTTGTTTGAGAACGCGGTTGTGCTCGACGAGAAATCGGTAAAAATGTATGTATATTCGCAAAAATATATATATATATCTTGGTCATAAAAATTCTCTTACCGTTCTCAATAGTTGAAAAAAATTTCTAGAAAGGTCTGCGAAACAGCTTTTCGCGGTTTTGCTCGATTGAACGGAGAATCCGATTTTTCTTCGAATCCTCGGCGTTTAGAAAAGCTCGTATTTTTTTTAAGAACAACGGGACGTGCAAATTGACTTTTTTTTTCGTCACGACGTTGTCGGGTGAAATGAGTTTCACTCTCGTGGAAAAAAAATTAACAGGTTAGGTTAGACTTTAGAAAGTTATTGACCTTGAAGAAAAAATGAAACAGAACGTCTCTTTCCGGCGTGTATCTTTTCTTTATTAGCTAATACAATAAATACGTCGCTTCACGACTACTTACTTGAATATAGTTTCTCCGATTTCAACTTGAAATCTGTATAAGAGAGCGAATGTAACGTTCCGCGGAGATGGAGAACGCGCGATACGATATAATAATACTCGGTGGGATGATATATCTATAACATCGGTTTCTTTTCTCGCAGTACAGCGACTTCTGGCAGTCTCGATGTCGTTCGCCAGACGTTCAGAAGAAAAAACGTAGTGTGTCTATTTTTTTTCCTCCGACCTTGACTCGGCGGTTATACGAGAGATTACAAAAATCGGGAAAAAAATTAATTACGGCAGAAGAAACCGCCTTTTTCGCCGCTGTCAAATTTGCTCGTTGCAGTATCTCGTTCGTTTTCGAACGAATATTAAATTCGTTGACTTGTTGTTGAAATCTTGTTATCAAAGGAACGACCGAAACTTCGAGCAAATCTTCGCGTTACAAACAGAATCTGCTGTAACGTTGAATAGGCTCGAGAGTGTCTGTTTTCGAAACTGTATTTCAGATTGTAAACACGTTTAATTTCAACGTATATATACAATCTGCTGATACAAACAACTTTTCGAATTTCAAACGGTTTATTAACGCAGAAAAACACTTTAAATCTGATTTGTTTTTTTTAAGTCACACATATACAAAATAAGATTGTCTGCAAATGTTTTAATACCGCAATACGTTTAAAGAGCTTTCGTGCGTAGGGATTCTTGGAATACAGTCGACGCGGTTCTTTTATAGATCGTAAAACTATGTTTTTCACGTGTACCTGCTATCTGTTATTTTTTTTTTGTTTTGTTACAGTAAACTTGGTGGACAGCGGCAACCTGAAAGTTAATATGACACACTTCAACGTCTTGAAATGTCTTGGAACTGGAGGTAGGAATAAAAAAAAAACGAAACAAGATATAACACTTGTCTGTGTACATTATATCTCGTAGCAATAATAACATTTTGAGTATTTTGTTTTTCTTCCACACATTTATATATCTTTATTCTTCCGCAGCTTACGGTCACGTCTATTTGGTGCGAAAACTATCTGGCAGTGATGAAGGACGACTCTACGCGATGAAAGTACTGAAAAAGGCTCACATTATATGCAAGAAAAAAACCGAAGAACACACGATGACAGAAAGGCAGATTTTGGAGGCGATTCGTGATATCCCCTTTCTGGTCACGTTGTATTACGCATTCCAAAGCAATGCGAATCTGTATTTGATTTTGGGTAAGAAACTAAGTTGTTCTTTTTTTAAACTACGAAATAAATGGAAAATATTAAATGTATATTGTTAGATCGAGAAGGACACATTGTCCTAACCGATTTTGGCTTGTGTGAGTAAAGAATTTCAACCTCACGAACTGAAAGCGGGCAATGCGCGGACTTACTCTTTTTTTTTTTTTTTTTTTTTTTTTTCTTTCTATTCTTCGGTATTTCAGTGTGCAATTTCCCCTCTTACGCTCGCGGTTACGATATGCGTACCCACGAACGAAAGGAACCTACGTGTTTTAAGTGGACTTCGAACCACTAGATTTTTTTAAGAACCATTATTTAGGGGAATATAATGGTTATACTTATCGGTCAAGTATCTCGGTGTATTTTGTCATTGTCTTCCGAGAAAGATCGACCCGCGAAAAACGATGGTGACAGAATCGATGATTTTTCACATCGGGGATTCGAACTCGAATCCTTCAGATCGGCAGTTTGTGCATTAACTACCTGAGCCACGGGCCGATCCAACAAAACTTGTTGTTAAAATCGATTTACACGTGCGGAACGAAAATCAATTTTCAGACAAAACTCTGAATATAAACAGCCATTTAAAAAAGTGACATATAAAAAAGAATATGACAGAGTTAATATATTTTTTATGAGAATTTTATTTGTTTATTCTTTTTTTATCATTCTTATGAATATGTAACTCGGAATGGGGGAAGGGTCTGGGCTTTCGTCAATACGTGAGAATGGAAGAATACGCAGAATTATAAACAATGCAAATTGTTATTTTTTTTTTTTTGTATTTCAGAATATGTGGCTGGCGGAGAACTGTTTCGTCATCTAGGTCAACATGAGAAGTTCTCGGAAAACACAGTACGAATTTACATCGGCGAAATCATTTTGGCTTTGGAACGACTTCATCAAGTACGTAACGATCGGGTGCTGCGTTATCTGTTCTCCATCATTGAAAATAACAATCAATTTTGATAAGCAAAAGCGAGTTGAATTACAATCGAATCAAATTTGTGAAACGTCTCTTGCAGCTCGGGATAATATACAGAGACATCAAACTGGAAAATATACTATTAGATCGAGAAGGCCACATTGTGCTAACCGATTTTGGCCTAAGCAAAGAGTTTCAACCACACGAACTGAAAGCGGGAAATGCGCGCACTTACTCGTTTTGCGGAACCATCGAGTACATGGCGCCCGAAGTGGTTGAAAGTGCGCCAAACGGTTACGACATGGTGAGTGTTTGGGAAATTCTTTTATCTCTTCTCCTCTGTGTTTATTGCGAGAGTTTTTCTCGGATGACTTTGAGAGAGCAATTTGAATCTGTTTAATTTTTTGGTTATACACAATCGCATTTATACCATAGGCTGTGGATTGGTGGAGTGTAGGCGTACTAACGTACGAGTTGCTGACTGGTGCGTCGCCATTTACGCTGGAAGGCGACAAGAATCAACAGCAGGACGTCTCGAGGAGGATATTGAGGAGCGATCCGCCACCGATGCCGAATGACTTTAGTCCGCAAGTGACCAATTTTATATCGCGTCTGCTAGTCAAAGATCCTCGTCGTAGACTCGGTGGCGGACCGCGTGATGCGAAAGAACTCAAGGAACATCCGTTCTTCACGGACGCGGCACCGGCCTTCACCTGGGAAGCTCTAGAAAGAAAACAAATCAAACCGCCTTTTGTGCCCGAAATTAGACACGAATTGGATACGTCTAATTTTTCGGAAGAATTCACGAAGATGAACGTCGAACATCTGGCTACTACCGAAAATAATAGACCGCAAATCAAATACTTTAGGGTAACAATCTTTTATAATTTTACATTTAATTCTAGAGAAACACGCGTGTTGCAGTTCATTTCACCAATTTTTCAACAATCATTTCGCTTGAAATTTGAACAAGTGCGTTCAATCTTTTTCTTTAATCTCTCTCATCTTTAATTCTTCCAACCTTTCTTCTATTATTCTAATTCTAACCTCCCAGTTTATTTTCTTTTTTTCCACTCTTCCGTTAGCTCTGCTTGCCTTTTTTTTTCTTTTGTTCAATTCACTCATTTTCTTTGTGATCTGATCTGTTATCTCTGTCTTAAACCTCTCTAGTTTCTCTAGCTCTTACTCTTCACTTCTCTGTCTCTTTCTCTAAAAACGAGACTTTTCTTCTCCATTTTCCCTGAGGCCGTATCTTTAGATACGGTCCCAAATTCTAATTGCTTTTTGATTTTTTTCTTTCTCTCTTTCCTATATTTCGTCAACCTACTCGTCTTCCCAATCTATGTTCCTTTTCCCATTATAATCTCTCTTCTTCCTTGCCTTTTTTTCGATTTTATTCCTTTCCTACTTTACCCCGTCTCTTACCTTTATTTCCCGCACTACTTTATATTCTTTTACCTTAAAATATCCGCTTGATCCTATGATTAATTCACTATTGCTCACAATAACTGCTAAATTTTTTTTGTTTTTTACAAATGTTTTGCAGGATTACTCTTACGTAGCACCTTCGGTAATATTCACCGACAACACTGTGAACAGGAATACCTTCGGTGACGAATCTCGGCCTTCGTTATCCAGCATACATCTCCACAACAACCTGAAAGATTCGACATTCTTCCAAACTTACGAAATAGATCGAGACGACCGGTCTTTGGGTCTAGGTAGTTATTCTATTTGCCTTCGTTGTCAGCATCGGGTAACGAAACAAGAATACGCTGTGAAGATCGTTAGCCGGCAAATAGATTGTTCACGCGAGGAAAATCTGCTTCGCATTTGCCGTCACGCGAACATTGTGAAATTGATAGATGTTTATCGTGATCATCTCTACACGTATCTCGTGATGGAGTTACTTTCCGGCGGTGAATTGTTACGGCGATCGCTACCTTTCACGGAACGACAAACTAAACGGGTTATGCGACAACTAGCATCGGCTGTTAGATTTATGCATTCGCACGGCGTGGCGCATCGCGACCTCAAACCGGAAAATATCGTATTCGCCAATGAGAATGAAGATTTTCTCGTAAAGATAGTAGATTTCGGTTTTGCACGCAAAAAGACCAGCCGCGAACCATTGAACACGCCTTGTTTCACGCTTCCGTACGCCGCTCCAGAAGTGATAGCTCGGCAGGATTATGACGAGAGCTGTGATATGTGGTCCCTGGGCGTTATCTTGTACTATATGTTGTCCGGCAGTCTGCCCTCGTCCGACATGGCGACGCGCAGAGAAATCGATTTCACCAGTAATAAGTGGAATCACATTTCCGACGCGGCGAAACAGGTGGTGAAGGGTCTATTGACGATCGACCGTAACGAAAGACTTACCGCGGCCGCTCTCGTATCTCACTCGTGGTTCCTGAACGACACGTCATCACATCTCCCGGTTACTCCTCTTCCCGATGTGATCGCGGATGTGCACGCGGCACCGTCAAACTCCTCGTCAACGACGGAACACACAAACGATGGTTTCCGATTGCGCGCGGTTGGAGCTGCCAAGTTAGCTCAACGTCGTAAGAACAAACGTTCAACTTCACACTCGAGCTCCTCAACATCGAGACCGTCTTCATCATCGTCGTCGAGTCCGATGACAATTCAACCGCGACCGCCAAGTAACGCGGCAACTTCCACCTCGAGCGTCTTTGACTTTAACGAGGAAAAAGTAAACGAATATCTAAGTTCGTTGTCATCATCATCGGATTCCAATTCCCCAAGACTGTCGCAACCACCATCAGAGAGTCTTGTATCTAAGCGCGACCTCGCATCGTCGAAAATCTCGATCTCGCAACGTGGTAGCAGCAGCAGTAGTAACGGACCCATGACAAGATCGCGAAAACGTAAACTCGAAATAATGACAAATTCAAACAGAAATGTCGGTTCCAATAGTTCTGTGGAATCGGTTGAACACGTGGAACCCCATGCAAAACGCAAGACAAAGCGGTCCAAACGCGCGTCCACGATTGTAGTCGAGTAGTTTTTTTTTGGTTTTTTCTATTCGAACGACATAATCGTAACGACGTTTCTATAACAAAACTTCCTATGCATTTTGCATAATATAGCTGCCTTCGGCGTTCATTCGAAACGCAAACGTCGCATCATTCCTATCTCAAAAATAGTTTGTAGAATATTAGACTTAGTTATTTAAAAAAAAAAAAAGTAAATTAATTAATTAAGTATGCTATCGCATCTTATCCAGAGAATAAAAAAAACTATAGGTCCATGTATATATAAATAATTGACCGTGAAAAATCGAGTTTAACTGTTGAATCGACAAATATTTGACAAATGAAAATGAAACTTGTAATCGAAACGCAAATCTTCGACGATACGAGGTTGACATTCACGTGGTTGTCAGGGTTTCCATAAAGTTTCTTCGTAAGAAACATATACATATATATATATATATAAAACGTGTGTGTACAGAATTTTATTTTTATTATATCGCTATATAGTAGTAAAGTGTGTGAAATCGAGCGAATGAAAGGCGGTAAATCAAGAATTATTAAGTCTTGTTGCGTCGCAACAACTGAGGTCTGTCTGTGATGATGCAAAATCGACACACATGGCGTTATAATTTTATTATTATATACTGCAAACGTATATCACACGTTCCTGTCTGACAATTTTCTTCGATCGTTCGTTTTGATCAATGTTCAATAATTGATGGAGATAATATATGATGATATTATATATAATATATATTACACATCGTGTCGCGATACGAAGAAAATCTTAGGGAATGTTTATAATGAGAGATGTTTACAAAAATTAAGGAACAATAAGACTAGGTTTTTTGTTGATAAAAAAAAAGAAGAAATGCGTGATGATACTGATTCCTGGCACAAACAAATGGAAACTTAATTAAATGAGTTGCCTGTCTGTCACAGTTGATCAGTCTGATGTTTCTTTTCTCGCTATCTAATAAAGGAACGTAGAGAAGTCGCGTAAAATTTCTTTTTTCATTTAGTTTTCAAAAAAAATTTGTAAGCGTCTCTCCAAAGAAAAAAAAACGAATATATATATGTAGTGAACGTGCCTGAAAAAAAAAAAAAACTTATTGACGAGTACTATATGAATACATCAAAGACAGTTACGTGGTAACGCGTAGACGTGTAATTCTTTGAAAAAAAAAAAAAATAATAAAATAACAGAGACAACTGTTATTTTTACCAGTAATACCTCAGCAATGGCGAAAGAAGGAACGAAAGCGTAAGAAAAGAAATATGATTTGTTAAAAAACAAAAACGAAAAAAAAACAAAAAAAAAAGATACCAATATATTAAGGGCTTTTCTCTACTAGTGTTATTATAAAATAACGTTATTACGAATGATGACACGATGTTTATACGATTTTTAAAGAAAGTTCGTTTATAATCATACGTTAAATGCTGATTTATTAATTTTTACAAATGACTATATAAAAAAAAATGAAATGACAATGTGATTTAAACTAGGTAATAAGGTGAGATCGAAACAAAAGATTCAGTATTTAACGTTTTTTAAGAATCTTGTCTCGCAACTCAAAATATATATATATATACATATATATACACATATATACATTATATATATATATATATACAGGGTGTCCCAGAAAGTCCGTCTCACCGCTCGTAGGCAAGTAGAAAGGGTTATTCTGAGTCGAAAAGTCC
>QVNV01004888.1:0-15998 GCA_014825455.1 Pseudomyrmex pallidus | reverse complement strand
ATGAGCAAACAAAGGTTCTTAAATTTATTAATAATATAACAATATGGAATTTGACAAAATATAAACGTTTCGGCCCTTACTTGAGCCTTCTTCAGTATCACAAAAAAATATAAAAACTTAAAATCTAATTAAATCATATCGCCAAGGCGCAACCGCAACTGGAGAGATTGATGTTTTATAAAAGATCTTACAGATAGAAGTCCATCGCAGTTTGTGGTAAATAGTATGACTTCATATCAGAAGTCAGGAATCAAACAGATTAAAAGTATCTATTGCGTATGCCGCCGTATGTTATGTGATGGTACGTCTATGTTTTGTGTGTTTGCATTTATATATTAGACTGTAGGGGTGTTGTAAACTTGAAAATTTTATGAGTAGAGACTGGGGCTGGTTGTGACATGAGTAAAAAATTACAGTTTTGATGAAAAATAAGTGAAATTTTTTTATAAGAGATCTATTTTTGAAACGCTCCATTCGGTTACAAGACAATCCGATTAAATCGGATACAGATAAGCTTAAATCTTATTTCTCTTTCTTGGAACTGTTCAAATCAAAAAGATAAACCGTTACTTTTGATTTCATTTTCAAGTAAATATACCTTTCTGTGTCGCGTTATTGTTACGAACATGTTTCGATGAACATTGTTGGTGGGGAACTCTGTATATGTATATTGGTACCATGTAAGGATTACACGTCAGTACACGGTATCTTGTTCTTATCGAATCTCGTTATCCAGTCATATATACAATAATGTTTTAACTGTGTTAAAGATGCTGGTTGCTCACGTATTCTCTAATTAAAGTAAGTATGTTTTTTTGTAAAGGGCCGTCTACAATGAGAGTAGACAGTATAGAGTAAGAAGTAAGGTTCTTGGAGTTATTTTATTTTCGTCTATACAAGTAATTATTTCGTGTTATTTGACACGCGTCTTTCATTGGCTAATAGTAAGGTAGTAAGCAGTACGAAATAGGAATTGCTCATTTCGTTATTCCCGGTGTAACTTCACCGAAAAATAGTTTATTCTTTACTCCTACAGCGTTACTACCTTCATTGTAGACTAGCTCTAATATGTTTTTACTCAATGAAGATTGTTTGCGCTTACCTCGATTAATTTTTTGTTAGATTAATTGTATTCACACTGAAGAAGATCCAAACCTGTGACCAAAACGTCAGTTGTTCATTTAATAAAGACTCTCTCATACACGATCACCTTGTATTTACTGCTCGCATTGGCCTTTTAACTCATTTTTTTTGAAAAATAAGTGCTACGTTAAAGCTAAAAGAAGACACAATATCTCGACAATATTAACTGTCACGCCACATACGTCGGTAACGCTATTGCTGTATTTTTTTTTATGCCTAATCAAGGCTGGGACTTTTTACCTGTGTCACAACCAGCCCCAGTCTCCTCTATTCTAAATTCTAAAAATTTTATAAATGTTATAGATAGTTAAATAACGGCTTTATAATTAAAAAGGATCCAAAAGCCGATAGTCCACTGGTGGTAGTTTGTTACAAGACGTTTCGATCAGTCTTTATTTTTGATCTTCTTCCAGCCAAACTATATGACAAGTCAGCACAACGTTAAATGTATACTGGAAACCAAAGACAATCAGAAACCGATGTCATAAACAACAACATGGAAATGTGAAACTCACGGAAAGTTCTTAATTGGAACATTGAAAACTAGTATCACTAGTTTTGTAATACGCCAACGCACAAAGAAAACCGAGACTGTTTTACATAACAACTAAAACTGAATATGTAACACCATCACCACCAGTGGACTATTGGCTTTTGGGTCCTTTTTAACTGTTCTTAAATGTTACAGGTTTTTTTTAGATATTGTAAACTGCATACGCTTGCAGTTGTACAGTTTTTTAAACGAAAAAACCAGATATAGCTTTGTGCTGTTGCATTGCGGATGGATGGATGTGTGCGTGAAGACTAAGATCTAATGATATGTAAATCAAGTGGGACTTGGATAGGTGGCGCTCGAGCGTGTAGACGTCTTTACGTGAGAAAGCGATAATAGTTGTAAAATTAAGCATAATTAGGAAACAAAAGGCAAGTTAAAGTAGAAAAATCAGTTACAGAGGACAAGACAGATTAGTAGAAGTAAAGACAAGACCGGCGGTAAGGCCGAAAAGTAGTTAGAGTGAAGAGAAGAATAGGTGCAAGCGAAGAGGTTATGGCGGCGAAAGGCACAGAGACCGGTAGGCTAAGTAGACTGACAAAGTACAGAAGAGAGAGAGAGGAGAACCAAAGAGCCCTGGAATTTGCTGGGAGCGGCAAAGAGAGTACAGGAAAGTCAGACTTGAAAAAAAAGGTCTCATTCGCAGAAAAGGATATGTAAACCAAGTCCCTTCTTGGCTAAAGCTCTGAAGCAATAAACATTGTTATTACAATAAATATAACAAATGCAATCATCGAGTAACCCATAGCCAACAAAAAATTATCATGAATTTTCTGCGAGATTTGACGGCACAGCCGTCGCGGAGATAATTACTACAAAATCAACTCCGATAATATAAAACTTCTTTAACAATAGTTATGAATGATTGAACAACGCAATTAACGATGTGAAAAATTCAGTGCCGGAATTAATTTTACCTCCGCGATTGCGTGAAAATTTCAGAAGAGAATTTTAGACAAGTTTGCCGTCGAATCGTCGATCTCGCGAAAACTACTACTCACGGCGGAAAATAGAAAATTGGGCGCGTAATATAGACGTCTTATTTCTGGATACGTAGAAGACCGTGACGAACGGTCGGACCCCTCGGTGAAGTCCTTTGCATAGCCGGAGGGAAGAGCGCGCCGAAATTCCAGGGAAGATTAAGACGTGCGGATTTGGGGGTAGGGCAAGCGGAAAAACAGGAGCTAAGGGCAGGGAGCGGAATCTTACCTCGCGGCTACAGAAAACCGTAGTCGTCTCTCGTCGCAGAGAGAAGAGAGAGAGAGAGAGAGAGAGAGAGAGAGACGCGAGAGGTTTCTCCCACCAATTCTTGCTGCACGATCTCTCCGTTCGTCTCCTTCTACCCTCTATTCTTTTTCCTCACCCCGTCTCTCTCTCTTCTCCTCGCCGCGGCGCAAAAGCAAGAAAGCTTAATTTCAATTTCGAGCCCCGAGGGTGTCGTTCCGAAACGAATATAATTATACGGAATAATTCTGACACGAAGACGGCGAGGGAGGAGGAGGAGGAGGAGAAGGCGGTTTGGCATCGGGAGGATCTCGGTTGTGAGCCGTCGAGAAGGAAGTCACAGAAGAGGATGCGGGGAAGAGAGGAGGGGGGAGGAAAGACAGCGGGGGATGCGTAGGGTCGTCTAACTATCGCGTAGACCGCGTAATAGGCGCGCCCTTTTATGTTACGCACGGCGAGAGCCGTGCCGAAAGATAGCGAGTGCTTAATGGCACGAAATTCCTGCCGGCGCGGAATGTCCTGAATGAAAATTAAGTCAAGTATACTCTCCCCGGACTCGCCTCGTCTCGATAACAGCTTCGAAATGCGCGATTGCGATTTCTGTCTCGTCCGATTAACGAACGACGCTTTGTTCCAACTTTGAACGAAAGAATCTATTTTTTTTTTTCTTTTTTTTTTGAGAATTTCTTACCGTCTTATCGGTCGTTCGTCGTCGCGGCTGACTTCACTTTTTCACAATCTCGCGTTCATCGCCTTCACGCCCCTATTCCGTCCCTTCTCTCACCCTCCGCCTACTAGGTCCGATGAGACGAAGGCACCTCGTTTCATTATCCGGATATTAGCCATCGGAGACCCGAAACTGCTACAACTTGAGCAATTTGTTTTAATGCAATCGTCGATTAACCGCTTACTGATTTCGTTCTCTTATTGATTTGTCTGCAATTTCATTTTGTTGCACTTATTTTTGCAAGACGGCGCGTTGCGCAGGGGAGGAATATTAGTCTAGTTCACACCAATCGCTTAATACGCGCACTATATTGTGTTAAATCAGCTTGGTCTAAATAATGTAAACGATGTAATATCAAAAACTAGTAATAAATTTATACGTACGATGACGAGGAAGAGATAAAT
The DNA here is from genome assembly GCA_014825455.1 of Pseudomyrmex pallidus. Taxonomy (NCBI): domain Eukaryota; kingdom Metazoa; phylum Arthropoda; class Insecta; order Hymenoptera; family Formicidae; genus Pseudomyrmex; species Pseudomyrmex pallidus. The sequence goes on along the minus strand of QVNV01004888.1, from coordinate 11,947 downwards.
CATTACGATAAATCTCCCACACCCCCGCAATTTCCTACATTATTATTTATAAATTTATTTATAAAGATGTTGTTTTCTACGAGAAATATGTTACGTGAGTTAAGAATTTGAAGGCTCGTACAAGTCAAAACTAATAATGAAATTTCATAGGTAATAGGAGCCGATCGCTGGATGTTTTGCGAATAAATATATTTATATTTTAAGAGTGTGAATTCTTCGCAAAACTATTCCAACGATCGGCTCCTACGAAATTTCATTGCCAATGTTATATGAGATTTTAATTCGCAATCTCTAACAATTACTGTTGACAATTAAACGTTGACGGGAACAGAAAGCTTGGACTTGTTTTCCTGAGCCTCGAAATGTGCGACAAAGATCCAGGCTTTTTAGGACTAAGCGCGGCTATTTTTGCAAGTTTATTTCGAAATAGTATTATCGCAAGACGGTTGACAAATTTGTCAGAGGCTAATTCAAGGTTTCAATTCGGCGTGATTGAGAGAGCCGCCTTTAATCAATTGAAAGTTGTAGCATTCTGGCCCGCATAATGCACTTTTACCCTTTTTTCTGCTTTTTTTTTACGAAACATTTAAGATAACAGTCGTGACAAATTTCGTCGATAATAAAATACCCGTCCCCGTCACGCTATTTAATTTTCAACAAGTCTAATTTGCAACTTTAATTTTCAACAATTTTCAACAAGTTTAATTTGCAATCTCTAACAATTAATTGCAAATTAAAACCTCATACAACATATTTTCTCGTAGAAAACAAAATCTCTATAAATAAATTTGTAAATAATAATGATGTAGGAAATTGCGGGCGTGGAGAATTATATTTTCAAAAATCGAGACGCGAGAATGGTAACATACATACATGTAATATACAGATGTAATAAACATACAATATACGTATTTAATAAATGTTTGAACAATAGAGTGAGATTCACATGTAAATTAAACGCGCCGGAAATACCAGAATTTCCAAAGCGAAGGGGGAAGGGAAATAGCTGTTACCCAGGTGAAACCAGGGGACGGGGAAGACTTTGAGAGTTGTTCGCGTAACTTTATTAATTAAAGGCCGTTAGTCCTTGTTGCTCGATACACCTTGTACAGCCCCCACGGTCACGGTGTTCTCGTTCGCGCAAAGAACAAGCGCCTCTCCCTCTCGTTGCTTTTTCTTTTCTTTCTACCGCGCTTCTTGACGCCTCTGTCAACGCGCGCTTGTTCGCGTATCGATCATCGTCACTGTCCACTCCACGGTAAATAATATCTCCCATTATTCCTCTTTACGCATTATCGTTTCTTCGTCGCTTGCGCAAACAAATCTCTTTTTGTATCAACAAGGGTTTTTTTTGTTCATTCTGTCTCACTTGCAGAACGACGGGAAAATTATCCGAAGCGTTTCGCGATTGTCTAATATCGCGTGAATTCTTTTTACGTCGCTGCGCGATGATGCTCGTTTTTCACGCGCGTTTTATTAGCGGGGAATATATTCTGCCAGAAAATGACACGTCGGCAAACGTGACGGAAAGAACAACATAATTCGGGCAAAGGATAATCGGCCGGTACTTGTCATAATTAGAAAATTGCTTTTTGCATCGTAAAAAACGTGTCGGCAGAAGAGTGGAAGAAAGCGCGGAACTCATTACGGGTGTCTAGGTGAAGGGGACGGATAGGCCGTGGAGAGAGAGAGAAAGCGAAGAATGTTGGCGGAGTCGGTGCTAGCTGAGTGGGACATTCGCAAGGGGAGAGATGGCGCGGCGGGGGGGAGGGGGCGGTGATGGTCTCGCGTTTTCAAGGGAAAGCGACGCGGAGGTTGTCGGTGATGGCCAGGGGGTGATGCCGCACGGAGAGAAGATCAAAGCACTGGAGATGATTTCATTACGACACGCCACTCGTCTACTATGTTGAAATATCAAAAGAGTGGCGGTCTCACACAAGTATGGCAGTAACGCGAGTCGGCGCGGCGGCGCGTGGAAGTTTTCTGCACAATGCTCCCTTCTTCGGGCTAAAAAAGAACCGGGCGAAACTCGCGGGCTATGGAAAAAGGTAACACACAATGCTATAAGAAAAAGTCTGAGAGAGAAAGAGAGAGAGAGGGTAAAGAGTCAGACCAAACCCTTCGCGCGTCTCTGATTTCAAACTCTGCTCTATTTGCCCGGAGGGAGGAATATTATTAGCCCAAGCTGCCATCTATTGTCGAAACAAACTCGGTGTAGTGTTGTAGAGGGTGCGGATGGGCGTCGGAGGGGAGATTGTTGCTTTATCGTTTTTGAAAAACTTTTTATTGGCAGAGCATTCGGCGTGTATCGGTCCCATTGAAATCGATACGCTGCCGGTGGAAACATCGGTGTTCTTCTTTTTTTGAGTAATTGAGTGATAGTCACGTCCGGAATGTCGGTTCACTTGGATATTGCACAAAATTACGCACGTATATTGGGAGAATGAAATATCCAGTTCCAGATGCGAAAGATTATTGCGCGAAGATGGTGTGTTACGAAGACGGGCGGATATGAGCGCTCTAGGATACAAAAAAAGGGAGGGGGGCGAGCGATACTCTGAGGAAAATGAAACAAATGACGGAGAATCATCCCTCGCCCCCCGAATCACACCTCAGCCGGGCCAGGATTAAATTTTCACAGACAGACCGGAAGACCTTGAGAGAAATGTTTCAAATGTTTTATTGTAAATAATTTTGCGAACTCTGTTGTGTCGCGAACTAAAAAACAGTTGACAAAAGTAAGTCGCGCACTAGCTTCGATACGAATCGCATTCGATATTTTCTACTGCGCGCGTTGCTGCGGGGTGTATCGATTATGATGAAAAATACCTCGACGATGCAGAAGTGTAAATACACGTGTTGCCCCGGACGCACGCACGTATGTACGTATGTACGTACGCACGCACGCGATACACGTCGGCTTCGATTATACGGCCGAGTCGATAAGGGCGCTTCACGCGAAAGCGATAAGTGCGAATCGCTTTGGCGACACAACGGGCGGAGGGAAAAAAATCGCAAAGCATCGACGAAGCGCGCGGACGTAACGACGCGGCGGAACGTTCGCTCGTGACATGTGAAAAGTCTCTTAATGGCGCGTCTACTTCCACGTATTATCGGGAGACCTTTGGGAGTCGCGCGCGGAAAAATACCTCGACGCCGAGCGACGACCGTAATCTTCCAACGTTATAACGCGGACACCGCTACAGACGCGCGTATACCCGGATGCATCCTATTAACATATTCACCAGCGACGAGTAGTAAACTCTTTTCTACGCGCACGCGGGCACGAAACGGCGCTATAAATGGCACGTTGATGGGTTTGCGCCAAGCGTCAACGCTTGCGCCCCCGAGTTAGGGGTAGATGCGCATTACAAATGCTAATGGGGAAGCGCATAGTAGATGTTCCGCATAGAATACATTACCGTCTCGTTCCTCAGTCATTAGCCGCGAAAATACGAAATTTCCTGGGCGCGCGCGCGATGTGTACAACGTTATCTGTTCGTGCCTCTCACGAGCCTTGCTCGTTGATGGCGACCCGATGGAAAACCGCGGACCGCGAGCGCTGTGAATTATAGATGAGCCGCGAATCGTATTCCAAAGTCCTTATAATTGTCAACTTGGCCTTTTGTTGGCTTTTGGCATTCTGTTTGTTCTTTCGCCGTTTTCGTGATAACAGAAAAAAAACGTGTTTTCCATTTGACAAAAAGATATAATTGAAAAACAATGCGCAAAAGCGCATTAAAAAAAAATTCTGAGATACGTGTGATTCACATCTTTTATCTCCCAACTTTTGTGTATTGTGTACAAAATACACTGTCAGAGTCGCGCGAACGATTTGTACGATCCGTAAATGTTCTCTTCTGTGCGAAACATAATTCACAACTAATAATTATCGATACCGAAAACACGAAATTTCCGGATTTGCAGATACATCTGGCGAGCGCCGTAAAATTACAGGGGGAGGAGGGAGGCTGATGGAAATTTATCGGTGAATTAATTACAGGCGTATGCGTGATTCCTTCCACGACGATAACCGCCAGCAATTTTTAATTAACACGTGCGCGACAAAGGGAACCAAATGACCAGTACTGATCGATTCATCGGGGCGCGCTAACCACACGCCTCTAGTTAAACTCATCTCTTAGTGAACTAACATGGAAGCGACGAGAAAAATATTCAAACCCCGTTTCTGAGAGAATAACGAGCGTGTTTCTGATTTTAAAAGTTCTAAAAAAATAATAAAAATAATTCTCGCAGCATAAAAATTTTCTATAATTCGTTGCGTATAATATCTCCGAGCAGCTAAATTTCACATACAACATTAGATAATTTCGTCTTTTTATCGTCAACACGACGATGTTTTCATCTTGGTATAAAAACCAGTCGTTTTGACGAGATATCGAAAACACTCGTGCTATATATCGGAAGAAAGGGAGAAAGAAACTAGATCAAAAGGAGATAAAAAGAAACAACGAGTAGATGTGACATCATCAACAGCAGAAGCAACGGAAGTAACTGTTCGGCTTTGGAGAAACAGCGCTCTGCGCGCCCTCGGAGATCGTCTGACCTATCCCTCTCTTCCACCACTTCGGGGGCGAAACGAAGGAACGAGCCAGACTCCCCCACCCTCTTTCCACCCACTCGCGCCCCTCCAGCCCGACGGACCACCCCTCCATTTACCGCTGCCGCCGTTGCCGCCGCCGCCGTCGTCGCCACCGCCGCCGCGATACATTGCGATACAGGGTTCTTGTCTCCACGCTGCCTACCTACGTGCAGGACCAGCGCTCCATCGAATCCATAGCCCCCATTACACATCGAGTTACAAGACCACCCCGCGCGCTACACCGCCACAGTTCTCACCGTCTGCTTATCCGCCATTATCATTTTTTTTCTTCTATCCGTCGCTTGTAACTCGCGCCCGAGAGAAACACTTTTTTTTCTCTCTCTCTCTTTCTCACACACCGCCGCCGCCAACACCTACACAATATCTCGCCGGCCGCATAAACACAACAACGTCGGGACGCACGCGTACCAACAACCACGCTTGCGGGAAAACCGGTAACGCGCTCGAACCGTTTCGTTCTCTCCGCGGCATCACAAGAGAAACCCGCATACAAAAGGCATATTCAGTGACGTTTTTTTCGGCAGTGAGAGAAAGTTCGTCGATGTGACAGGTGTTTCGAGTGTGTACATATTTATAGGTGATTGTTTTGGTGCGCGACGTGTGAAATAAAATTCAGAAACACGCGCTCGTTTTTTCAGTTAAAATCCGCCTGCCGAGTGGTGCCCGTCGGCGAAACGTCTTCAATTTGGCCTAGCGAGGAATACGAGAATTTGTGTGTACGTGTGTGTGCAAAAGTGCGTGTGTGTAAAAAAGTTTCAAGTGTTATTTAATAACGGTTTTGTTAACAACAAATTTAAGCGTATTGCTGACAGTCTGCTGAAATTATTTTAACGTCTAATCGTCGCGCGACAAGAAGATTACGTAATCTCTCGCGTAGATAACTCTCCGGTGAGGAGAATCTCTTGCTACAAGTCGCGAACAATTTATATAAATTTTTTTTTTTTTTGCGCCTTCGAGAATTGAAAAACAGACGCTGATTGATACTCCGTTCGTGTCTATCAAGATGAAAGCATGTTTTAAGGCAGCTGCGACAATCCTCGGATAATTCGATTGACGGGATAAGCGCGCACCTGATGCCCCACGCAAGTCTCTCGGTATCCATCTCTCGACTTCTTCTCATCGTTGGAATCGATTTACTCACCGAATCTCACGTTTCCGCCCTTTTGTTACTGATTATTCCGCTCGCGTGTATCTCGCCGCAAAACAATTAAATCCCTTTAAACACGCGAGCGAGCAAGTTTAACCGGGCGACATCTTGTTCTTGCAAAGTGAAAAAGCGACGAAAGTTACGAGAAATCCCTTGTTATCCGCTTCCGTGTTGATACATATATAAATAAATGTCATTCTGGAAATTCAACGCGCGGCTCGCAAGACGCGCTGCTTAAAATTCACGGCGGCGAGCGGTTTTCATGAAAACTTCGGTCACGACGTTGACAACGAGATGCAAGGTGAAAGTAGTTGAACTCAAGCTAGTACGAGCCACGTGAAACTGGTCGCTATTTCGCCGGGCCGCACAGAGAATCCTGGAGGCTTGAAAGCCCCTGGTTTCCCGCGCACAGCACGAGCGAAGCACACACAACCACCCCAACCAACCAACCGACGAGTCGACCCACCGCCACCAACCCCTACACACAACAACTCAACGAAGCATCCCCCACTCTGAATCGCACAACAGCCTGAACGGAAGTGCTAGTCAGTCGGCGAGCGACCTTCCAACATTACGGGTTAGGTTCCCTCTTTTTCCACCCGTCGTGTCTTTAACCTCATTTGTACGATCGCGAGGACCGGCCGCTGTTTGTTTGATTTACCCGTCAAGGAAGGGAAAAAAAAAGGAAGTCGCTAACAATTTAAAAGGGTGTTTGATCCTCGTAGAAAGATCGGAAGTATAAACCAACCGCTTTTTATTTCGCATGTCGTTTCGCGCGGCAATACAAAATTCTCACACCATAGATTTCCACATGATCTACTAATCTGCCTATCACCTGAGGGGTGTATTTAGGAGGAGATAGTTGAAAATAGAAAGGTGATAGTTTCGAACGATATCGGTGATAATCGTTCCTCATCCTCAGTTGTGCGTGTACCACTTGAACTTAGTGTGTCGCTCTCCAACCACCAACGCATTTGTAAGCGAGTATCCACCCCTTATTCGTGCGGCACGTGCGAGTGTGTTGTTTGTCACAGTCTATTCATCAACCGGAAGATGTTGCTGAGTTGACGAATTATATACAAAACGTAGAGAACAAAAATTGCCCGACACACACGCGCGCGCACACTTTTCACAATAGATACGTTGTCCTGTACATTTAAGTATAAAGCAAGGGAACACAGAGTTTATGACTTGCATTGTCAAAATCAAGTAACGTACAACAACATTCCCCGAACACTCGTTACAACAGACCGCCAAAGACAAAACGCGCGATCCGGCGACCACAGAAAAGACATCGTCAGTTTACCGGCTTGTACAATGCGATGAAACGTGTTCAAATGTTGTAAAATATATAAACGATCGTAAAACGAATGAAAATTTATTAAATCTTAACGACCTCGCAACATCTGTCAAATTTCACCACTTGAAAATCGCCTGTGCAATGATTCGTCGCGGGTGTTTCTTGCATTAAACAGAAAGAAGAAAGAAAATATTTTGATAGATAGAAGGAGAGAGAGAGAGAGAATATTGCAAAGTTTTTTAATTGCAGAAACATATTGTACCACGATAAGAAACGTCTGAAACAGCCATTCGAAGAGATTGACACCTAGAGTCGACCACGTGGCCGTGAAGTGAGCGTCGACTACGTCAAAGGATAAACATCTCGCAACAAGGGATTTGCTAGGACCGAGCGTCTATTCTTCAAAAAAAACGATTTTCCGGAAAATCGCGACAAACTGCTTTTTGTTTTTCCTCGCGAACAGTGTCACCGGTGTGAAGAAAGTAGTGCTAAGCGAAGTTTGAAAACTCGAGGAGTATATTGACGGTTAACTTGTTTATTAAAACTTATTTTTTCTCCGCAACCACACACGAGGCAGGAACACAGTGACTTTTTGCCATTTTGCTTTGGAGTTAACAGCCACGTACGTAAAAAACGTTAGTGCTAGTGAGAGTTACGTGTTTGAAAAGTAAACGTCGAAGTGAAGCGATTTGAATTTTTCTTCGTCGACCGTCACCGTCGAGAAAGATTTTGAACAGATCGAGGATCAGTATCCGCCACGTACAAGTCGAGAGTAAAATCACCCCGAGTAAATAGCAAGGTAGCAAAATCCCGCCCGCAGGCAATCGTGAGCTCAAAGAGGCCCAGATTGAGGTTGTTCAGTCCGGCTCAACGATCGACGTCAACAGGACGTATCAACAGGCCCCCCAGCAAGGAGGGTGGGTGCAGTGGTGCAGTGGTTGCCGGAGGGCCAGCGAGCTTGGGGTGGCCTCGTCCACAGGCGCCTTGGCACCGAGCGCACCGGGCCCCGGGACTGCGGTGGTGGGTTGCCTGGTTGGGGTGTACCCGTGTTCTCCCTCCTCCACGGGGCCCAGGGGCCCCCTAACTCATCACCTCCAGGCTATCCCGAATCAGCAACAGCCGATCGGCTGCCGTGCCTGTTGCTGTGTGCATAGCAATCACCAGCCAGCTTCGGTCCAGCTTACCAGTCAGCGGGGCGGTCTATCGCTGAGGGTAGCGAGGGTGGCGTCCACCACCTCCGTCCGAGCCGCCCCCTACGCCCACCCCCAGCACCAGGGGCTGGGGCAGGAGTGCAGGTAATGATAAATCATTAAACATACATTGTAGCTTCACTTCGACACGTATTACTACCTCCCTCCCTCTACTATTACCATCACTACTACTACCACTACCACTACTTCTACCTCTACTACTACTACCACCACCACCACTACTACTACTACCAATACTAGTGCTACTGCTACGCTTCTACTCTGCTCGTCATCGTCGTCAGTGCAATACTTGACAAACAAAAATACTAATAATAATAAAAGTAACGAATAAAAGTAACAATATTACGTAGTAGCACGCCGAAATTAAGAAAAACAAAATATATACAAAAAAAACAAACAAACACGGTTGATGGATTAAAGAAAGTTACACAAAACCAAAAACGCACGAAAAAGGTGTAGGGAGGAGACGGGGGCATTGGGTGGAGGTGGTGCGCACATCCTCGGCAGCCCGATGCTGTTCGTCCCGTTCACGGTACCCACCTTCCCTGCGACACACCATCAGACGAGTCACCCTGCGCATCAGTCGCATCATCAACAGCTGCAGGCCAACACCCAGAATCCGGTGCAGCAGCCGCAACAGCTCACCCAGCTGAATCAACTGAGCCACCTGAATCATCAGAACATCGTGCCGGCGACGACCAATCAGCCGACTATACATAGCACCAGCTGTTCGCCGCAGCAACAAGCAACGACGCCGAATAAGGTAAGAGAAAACTGATTAACTCTGCATTTGTTTTTTTTTTTCGCTTACGAAGAGAAAAAAAATTTGTGCGCACAAAGAAATAGTTACGGAAACGTTGCGCGCGATGCGCTCGATAATTATATATTCCGCTCGTGGCAAAATCGTAATGCGAGATATATTCTAATAATATTGTTGAAACTCGCTCGCAAACGCGGTAAATGTAGCGCAAACGTGTTTTGAGCAAAAGAGTGCTTCTCTAATTACCGACGTGCCATCGCACAGAGGTATTGAAATAATACCTAATTATCATATACGCGCACACGCACCGTAAACGTGATTATTCGAGACAAAAGTTTTCTACTTTGCGTTCGCGTTGCTTTGTGCAAGAAAAACAGAAGGTTTGTCTTATGAAGAAAACAGAAAGTATAACGTGAAAAGAAAATCTCTTTCTTTGTAAGCCATGTTGATATAAGATAATGTCGCAAAAAAAAACATGATTAAATATTAACATTAGACACTCCTGGCAACAGGTGTTACCACATTTCTTCCATTTGTCTTCTTATATGTTACTGAAAGAACGTTGCATTATGATGGTGTTTACATCCAGATAAGAAAACAAACATGCAACACTACGTTTGCAACATATAAACATACAGCGCGATGCGCGTAGTGAAAATCACTTTGAATTATCTTAACGGTAAAACGGTTTTTTTTTCCCACGGTAATAAATTAGGGTTTTCTTTTATTTGAGTTTTACGAACTTTATCGCACTAGTCACCAACAAAAATCGTGCAACTTGTGAGATAATATAAAAAAAAGAGAGACTTTTTTTATGATAATCAATTTTAAATTAATTTTCCTCTTTTGTTTTTTTTCTTCTTGTCTATTTTATTTTTATTTTTATTTTGAATTTATATGGTTGCGGCGCCACCTTAAATATTTGTTTCTTACGTTTTTGCGCGTCTCGAGATATTCTCTCACAGAAATATTCTCTCGTCGAAATAAAGAAATAAATGCTATAATTTTGGCGGAAGGTCGCGCGCTATGTGTGTCGACATTTTTGTGGATATTATAATTGATAACCTGCGTGAAATTGATACATATTTTCTCCTCATTGGCGTGTCGGCGCCAAGAACGGAAGGGGTTGAGTATCTTTTCAAACTCTGTTACAACTACGCGGGAGCTACACGGGAGACGAGCCCGCCCGGAAAAGGAAGCACCACCCGCGGATTGCCAGACTTCAAGAATTAAACCGCGTTCTCGCTGCCAACCCCCGTGACGTCTTATTCGTACTATGGCGCATCGGGTTTGCCGTTGCTGCTTCTCCGGGAGAATCTTCTGGCGAATTATGGCTTGCTAAAGAAAATTGACTTGAATCCACGCCAGGATAATAAAAGCGCATAGTCGCGAGAGAAAGCGCGAGAAAAATGAAGAAACAACACCCGACACCATGAACGATATATCAATAAAAGAAAAAAAGATTCAGATCAGTTGGAGGAAATCTTCTCCTCGAGCGGTACATAGATTATAGACTCCAGTGTTCTGTCAGCCTCAATAGCAATAAATATCTATTAGGATGCTTCGCGCGTGCACGAAACTATCGCGATACCGACACGAATATCGCGTTATTTTAATCGAACCGTTTGGCCCACTTTGCGCTCATATATCTGGAATATTTATACACGTCGATACGTCTCGGATAGAGTTTCAAACATCAGACTGATATCGAAGATACGGTGGTGCATATTTAATTAATTAAATTTTTATTTTTAACTAAAGTAGAAGAATTCACTTTTGAACGCCGAAGCAATTGATTTATTTTGATCTAGAGGTAATTGCGTGTTGATTGTTTTATATTTTTTTAACGTTTTTATATTTCAACTTTTTAATGCATTTACTCTTACATTTCCACGCATAAAGTGGCGTGCGTTTTTAATATTTTATTCGTTAAGTAATATATAAAAAAAATGAAAATATAAAAATTGTCGACTCGGAAAAAAATTGTTTTAAGCATTCGCGAGATAAGCGGAAGATATTTTTTCATTCAACGGAGGATCATATCTTCGCAGATAGACTCAGAGAAAATCTAAGTACGAAGCAATGAGGGGCGGGTGGGGGAAAGAAAGAAATATCAGAATTTCTAAAGCGAAAGGGGGCAATAGGTGTTACTCAGGTGAACGGGAATCGCTTTCGTTGAAGATGCGAGACGTTAGTCTCGGCGACTCATGACTACAGCGGCTGAACCAACCGCGCTTGGTCCAGCGAGTCTGTGTAAAAATTTGTCCGCCCATGAAATGCAATTCGGGAGAGTAAAAACATGCAAATTAGAAAAATTTTATCAACTCACTCTTGTTTCTGAAGACTGCAAGCTCCAAGCGGAACGGCGTCGGATGTGTTGCCGTCGGATGTACTGATCACTCGCCGTTGGTGAACATTGACGAACGTATCGATCGCCGCTACACGCACTAAGAAACTCGGAGGTAATCGTTTGTTGCTCGATTCGGCACTCGTCGCACTCGTTTGCGAGAAATTCGCGCTGCAAAATTACGCGAGAAACACAAAGCTCGCGAGCCGCGCGCGTAATGGCGTCGGTCGTTTCGGTCAAGCGCCGTTTGCGGAATATTGACGGACGCATCGATCGCGATCGCGGTTATCACACTACCGAAACACGGAAACCGTCGTTTCGATTCGAGCACTTTCATAAACGCTTGTTCGCGAGAAATTGGCGGCGATGAAGAAAAAATACGAGAAACACGGAGAGAAAACGCGCCCGATGTGTTACCGTCGGACGCACTTGTCAAGTCGTCGTTGGTGATATTGACGAAGGGCCATTCAGTTGAAAATGTCCCGTTGCCAGTTGCAAAAGATAGCAATTACGAAAAGAAAAGTATTATTTCTGGTTACGCTTTGTCGTTGCGGTTGC
>QVNV01004886.1:0-10681 GCA_014825455.1 Pseudomyrmex pallidus | reverse complement strand
GGTTGAAACGTTTGCAACAATAAAATTATTCAATTTAAAATACACCAACATCCTGTATATCGGCTCTTATTCGCCTTTTTTCTAATCTACAATTTCAAGAGCTTTTTCATTAATTTAATTAATTTACTTGTCATTAACAAGATAATTGTATTTTAATTAGATTTATTCATTTCTCGGCTACCTATTTTTTGTTACACGTATAACAGGATAGTCACAAACAGATATAATATATATATATTCTTCTATAATGGATATATATATTATATCTGTTTGTGTGTTCCATTAGAAGGCGACTGTCCGAGCGGTTTCAGCGAACACTATCGAGACGAGCGAGTCGCAGAAATCAATGTTGAGACATCAGCTAAGAATGGCACAGCTTGCGCGCTTTTACGGGGTACACAAGTAATAAAAAGAAGTAGGACAATGTTGAGGGAAACACCGGCGCGACTAGCAGGAAGAATCGACACTTTTACGTTCGCGTCGTCGTCGGCGAGAATCCAGAGAGGGATTCTGCGTGGGATTCTCTCTGGCCCATTTTTTATGAGGTCCTTCGACCTCATTCGCTCAAGATCGATGTCTGGTTATTCGTTTGGAACGGGGAGAGACACAACGCGGGGAACGTTTTGTAATAATATGAAGAATATTGCGAGAGAGAAAGGCTTTGACGATTATAGCGTGTCCGTCGCGACGAAAACTTGAGTGATCGATCAAAGATGTTAAAGATGTTATTAAAACTTCACGTTATGTTATACGACGCAAGGATAAACGCTTTTGATCGAACGTCTTATCTCATTTTACAAAGAAGCTTCGTCTCAAGAAGCTTTTTCACATAAGAGATTTTCTCTTTGGAAAATTACAATGCGAATAATGAATAATAAATGTGAGTGTGCGGATTATTTAATTATTGAAAATTCGCAATGTGCTCGCGGTCAGATTACAGTCACGACGCCGAATAACTAACGAACGCATTTGCTCGATGCAATTACCTCGCCAGCACGCAATGTCACCGAATTTATGCAATGTGTTACACGTGTATGAAAAAAAAAAAAAAAAAAAAAAAAAAAAACAATATAAGACCCACGTAACGCGAGCAAATTGGATTTTAATATAAATTCATTTCGAATTGACATTTTATATTTATGTTTCGTCGTTATTCGAGCCAATTGTATTCGTTTGTACATTTTCTTTTTTTCACCCGCATATCTTCGCAACCCTCAGAGCGATTTAAACGAGAGAGCGGTTTAAATACGAGAAACGTCAGAGGGGCGCTTTTCTGATGTCGCCTACGATGCAATCTCGCGCGTCTCATGTATTTTTTTTTCTTTCTCCTTCTCTCTTGTTTCATTCTCTCGTCTTAAGAGTTTGTTTTTTTTTTTTTTTTTTTTTTTTTTTTTTTTGTTCAAGTTCTCGATAAAACTTTCTCGGCGCGGACACACGCGGACATTGGATTCTAATTACGCTTTCGGAACATGACAGGCCTTTGCGCAGGCCTTTGAAAACTTTCGATGCTTTATACGTTCCAAGGACAGCTTGTTGAATTTACCAGACTTTGCACTTCTCTGTCAAGTGTATGTGTGTGCGCGCACGTTATTCGCGTGTGTCATATCTATACGTACAACACATAGCGTTCCGTCATCGGTATCGGGAATCCCATTCCGCGCGTTTGCGAGAATCTCGTTGAAAAACAAAAAACAAAAAAAAAAAAATTAAAAGTTCCGCTCTCAAAAATTATATCCTCTCCACCAGAACGTTTGTTTGATACATTCGATACACTCTTCGCGAAAGAGCACCCAAAAAACAAAAATACAAAACCAATTATTACACCGTCGCAAACAACGCGAACAAATTTCGGCACGGATTTGTCGCTCGCGGGTAAAGTGAATCAAGTTCGCGATTGAAATTACTTTCACAATAGACGTCACGCGCCGCGCCGCGAACGTGAGAAGAATAACGAACGGCGCACCTTCCGTGTTCTTATAACATTTTATTGAAAAAACGAACGTTACGCGGTTAGAGACGTGGTTGCGCGTTGTTTTATGAAAAAAAAAAAAACAAAAGGATTCACAAACAAATCGATATGCAATATTCCATGCGTAATATCGTATAATATTTGTAAAACTGCTTTTTCTATTTTACTCTGTTTTTTCGTGCTTTAGTTTTATTGTTTTCAAATCGATGTTAATGATGTTATTGCTCTAATTTATGTTTTCTGCAACATTTGTGTCTCGGCTCAAAATCATTCCGTACGATAAATCATATTAGACGCGAAAATTTGCGACAACTCTCCCGGACAACAGTTTCTGGGTTGGAATTAATTAAATTCGAGGATGAAATTCTCTCGGGTTGAATTAATTAAATTCGGGGGAGAGGAAAAATCAATCACGTTGCTTGAGCGAGGAAGAGAGAGAAAGAGAGAGAAGAGAAAAAAAACAGTCGCGCGTAATTTCAACGCGGAGAAATATTTATAGAGAGATATGGGGCGTCGCGTGTGACTAAACAGGGGGTGGTGCAAACGCAACTCGTGTGTGTTACGTCTATTCATATCTTTCTTCATTCTGTTTTGCCGAGGACGAGTCACACGGACAACAATTCGGCCGAAATATCGCTGCGAGAAAATCCGGACATGCTGCACATGTTTTTCTCGACGAGATGCGATTATCTGAAGACCAAAAAGATTCGCGTAAAACTAAAACAAAAAGAAAACAATTTCGATAAAGATAAAAGCGAGCGGTTTATAAAGCGGTTTGTTTGTTAAACAAATAAAATTGCACGAATCGCACGTTTTCGCCGAAGAATCCGATCGGAGACAGAATGACTCTGACATAAATCCTACTCGTTTCCTTGATCCTAAATCACGATCCATAGAACATCGGCTGTCATTCCGTTTGGTATGTAGGACGCATCGAGTGCGACGTACGTACACACCACACGTTGCTTCTCTTATTTCACCTTACGCTGTTCACCGAGTGTTCGAAAGTTTTCGTCCGATGGACTTTTACGTGGGAAAAATGTGGCTGCAGCAAAAAAGACAATGACAAATCCGGGCAATGAGATCTCCGGGCGTGAGGAGAAAGAAACGAGAAACGTGCAAAAGCGCAAAACGTAATTACGCGCGTACAAAGCACGTTGATCACGCTTATTGCAAAGAAAAAAATCGCTTTTTAGACGATTAAAAAGTTTAGATAAAAAAAATAAAAAAAAAAACAAATTAACATTATCAGAAATACGCGGCGCGACGGGGGCCTGCAAGGCCCCCGCGGCTAGAACCGTATGTAGGGCGCGCGATGGCACTGCGATTAGCTTCCAAATATGTTTGCACAGAATTTTTTGCGAATTTGCGCAACGCGCGTAATTACTCGTCTCGTTTTTTCTTTGCTACAACATACCTGTATGTATATATTTTCTAGGTGTATGACAACACGCGAGTAACAAACGTATATATTTGAGAACGAAACACGTAAATTCTATCCGAACGCAATCAAGATTGAATGATTATTGCGACTAAGATACTTACATCTTCGTAACGTTGACGATCCGCGCGGGATCGACGTCGTAGATCGGGCCTATGGAGAGCAGATCGGCGCCACGGCACAGCAGATCCCGTCCGTCGGCGACGACGTTGCACGACGACGGTGTCACGTTGGCCGGAATTGCGCCGCTCCGGTAAATCTGCCAGAGTAAGATGATGATCGCCGAGATGACCGCTCTCCCGCTACGGCGAGACCGCGTGTACATACCGGCCGACCGTGTAGTGTGTGACGTGCGCGCGTAACTCACTTTCGCGTAGCTCTCTTTTTTTCTTTTCTTCTTTTTCTTTTATCTTTTTCACTTCTTTTTTCTCCGGGTTCTTCCGCCGCGCCCACGGGACACAACCGTGGGATCACTTCACCATTCTTCCCAGCGGCGTCGTCCGCGGCACGTCCTCCACGACGAGACGGCTGAGCACGCGTGTTGCACGCGTGCGACCGTTAACGCGACACCCCCATAAGAAGCAACCGCCGCCGTCGTCGTCGCCGCCACCGCCGCCGCCGCCGCCGCCGCCGCCGCACCGCTCAAGGGTGAAACGAGGAGGAAAGCGAAGTGACGAGATAGCGCTCTCCGAATTTTAATCCGCGAGACGCGATCCTTCTCGGGCTCGCCGAAAAAGAAATCTCCCGCTCGTATCGCGGCACATTCACCGACTGATCCGATATTACGCGCGCGCGGGGAGCCTATGCGGCTTTCGTATATCGTGCACATCCCTCCCTTCTCCCTTTTTACCTTCTCCTCCTCCTCTTCCTCCTTCTCCTCCTTCTCGACACCCACCCTGGACCACTCCGACTTTCTCGACTCGATCCTGCCGCGCAATGCAGCGCAAAACGCCGCTCCCTCTCCCTCGCGGAGGTCACTCCGTGCCCTATCAACAATTTAAAATGAGAATTTGCGCTCTTCTCCGTAATGAAGTATGCAGTTCCCGATATTCGGGAGATAGTTTCGCTATCGGAATACAAAATAATGCACAAACAATATACCCGGCGTGTTCCGCATGCAAACTTGCGGTCGATACTCCTTTTCGCTGCTCCGCGCCGCGCTGCCGCCATGCTACATCCTCGTAAATTCCCCCGACTATTTCAATCTCACGATTTTCTCGACCGTAAAGATAATCGTCGTCTTCTTCTTTTAGAAAAAAAGCTGGAAGTATCATGAAAATTAATATTCGATAATGGCGAAACGTGCATTTGCATGTATATTACAAAACGTTTGATCGCATCCTTCGAAGTGGATGCTGGAGCGACGTTGCCCGCCCCGTCGTTCGCGTGTACCTGCGTCTCAGAATGAATAATGCATATTAATCTTCCCGCTATTTGTTGCCGGAGAAATTAATTTTCTTTAACCTCTTGTAGCGTGTCTGTATAAAAATTTACAGACGGCTCGACCGTCTATCCTAAAGTTTTACACTCTTATTCTTACAAGATACAAAAATGTGTATAAAGTTGTATTTAATAACTGATAAATCTTGCACACGTACCTTCCTCTGTAAACATTTTGAATTTTTAAAAGAACGCTGAAGTGTAATCGCCAAACTCCACCGAATAGCTTCCCCATGGACACTACCCATTTTTCGAAACATTTTTATCACTATTCGATAACAGCTAGATCGATAATCGGTCTGTATCGGTCGACTGTATTATCGATTGTCACTTCGATCAAAGATGCGCTGCAAATGCACTGCGGCGTGCGACACGCGTCTCGTGTTAGAACGCTGTTATACCGACTTTGTTTTGGTTAAAGTCAATAATCCTCAACAAGGAGTCGAGGAGTGTCGAGCGAAATGCGTCCTTATTAGCGACACACTCGAGGGTGAAGGTTTTTTTTAATATTGTAATATATAGAAACAACAAACATATTCGCGTGAAAATGAAGACCGCGTTGATGGTAGCTGAGAAACCTTCTCTGGCAGCATCCCTTGCCAATATACTGAGCAATGGACGATGCAGCACCAGAAAAGGTGTGTTTCGACGAGATTGTTATTATTTATTTGCGCATTAATAGTGTTTTACGTATTTTCCCATTTTTGAAAATATTTCTCTCCAGGTTTGAACGGATCTTGTTCCGTTCACGAATGGGTGGGCCAGTTCAAATCAGAAACTGTCAATTTTAAAATGACATCCGTATGTGGGCATGTCATGACATTGGATTTCATTGGAAAGTACAACAATTGGGACAAAGTAGATCCGGTGAGATTAAATAAACACATGTGGCATTTGTATTATGTTTACTCTCTGTATGTGTGTGTGTGTGATTTATATGTCTCTTGCTTCATATGTTCTCAGGCAGAGTTGTTTTCATGTCCAACTGAGAAGAAGGAAGCTGTGCCAAAACTCAGAATACCATATTTCCTGGGCAAAGAAGGCTCTCATTGTGATTACCTAGTATTATGGCTGGATTGTGACAAAGAGGGAGAGAATATTTGCTTTGAAGTTGTCAATGCTGTACAGCAAGGAATGCACAGAAAGTTGCATATAAATGTGAGCTGTTTGTATTGTTTGTTTACTCTTGTTGAAACTCAATACTTTTTTTTTTCCAAATAAAATACAATAGCTTCCTGTACTTTGTAGGATATATGGCGAGCACGATTTTCAGCTATCACAGAGAAGGATATAAAAGCTGCTATGGCAGCTTTGATAAAACCTAATGAAAATGAAGCTAAAAGTGTAGATGCACGTCAAGAATTGGATCTGCGAATAGGTTGTGCATTCACTCGCTATCAAACCAAATTCTTCCAAGTAGGTTACAAACTGTTGGACCTGCATTTATGTACTCATATACGTGACATTATAAAATATCACATTTTAACTGCATTTCAGGGCAAATACGGAGATTTAGATGTATCACTTATTTCTTACGGTCCTTGCCAAACGCCGACATTGGGATTTTGTGTGCAGAGGCACGATGAGATTCAAACCTTCAAACCAGACCCGTACTGGGTGTTACAGGTACACAGCTGCAATGAATTTGAGATGGCAATGTCAGGCGTGTCGTGTGTTAAGATTCAGAAGTTAAATAATATAATTTATCGCATCTTCAGGTAACCATTAAGTCTGGCGATGGTCAAGACATCATACTGAGCTGGGGCCGCGTGCGTTCCTTCGACAAGGAAGTCGCAGTTATGTTCTTGAGCCATGTAAAGGAACACGATCAAGCAACGTGAGTTGTCACACATCTTATTGCAATCTTATCTGAACAACCAGGATATGTGGAAACGTTTAAAATGAAATTGTATGTAGGGTAGTGAGTATACAGAGTACAGAGAAATCGAAATCGCGACCTATAGCTTTGAACACGGTGGAACTGATGCGAGTCGCGAGTTCTGGATTGGGAATGGGTCCGCAGCACGCGATGCAGATCGCAGAAAGGCTTTACACTCAGGGATACATAAGTTATCCTCGAACGGAAACTACGTCGTATCCCGACAACTTCGATCTGTTGTAAGATCATCATCGCGCGCAATAACAGATATACCATACGATTATTATTCAATTTCTCACTTATTACAGAGTCATTTAATCTTATTTAAGATCAACGCTGAAACAGCAGCAAAACAGTCCGGATTGGGGCGAGGAAGTCCGCAAGATATTAGCGTCCGGTATCAACAGGCCGAAGAAAGGCCATGACGCGGGCGACCATCCCCCTATAACACCCATGAAACACGCGACAAGAGGTGAACTGGACGGCGACGCGTGGCGATTGTACGATTACATAACGCGACATTTTATCGCCACGGTACGTGTTCACGACGAGATACGCTTACGCTCGAGAGATGCTAATCTCTCTCTCGCTTTTGAATTTTACAGTTAGCGCGAGATTGTAAATATCTGAGCACCACGGTGAAATTCGAGATAGGGATAGAGATATTCACGACCACCGGTCACAGCCTGCTCGATCCCGGATACACGAGTATTCTCACTTGGCAAGCGCTCGGCAACAGCGACACGCTGCCCAAGTTCATGACCGACGAGAAAGTGAACATACAAGAGGTAAGAGAGAGATTACGAAAGAGGAGTTTCGCGCGATGAAGCACAGCGGTGTTGTTTGCACGCAGGCGAAGCTGGTCGAATGTTACACGCAACCGCCGGATTATCTGACTGAAGCGGAATTGATCTCGCTCATGGAGAAACACGGCATCGGAACGGACGCCTCGATTCCCGTGCACATAAACAACATCTGCGTGAGAAACTACGTCACCGTTGCGGCAGGCAGAAAGTTGGTGCCCACGTCTCTCGGCATCGTTTTGGTCCACGGATATCAAAAGGTACTTTTCACTTTCGACTTCCCGCCATGTGACACCAATGGTCTCTCTCTCTCTATGTCTACGCGTGTCCTTCTTACTAGATAGATCCTGAATTGGTTTTGCCTACAATGAGGTCCGCGGTGGAAGAGCAGTTGAATCTGATAGCGTTAGGTCGCGCCGACTTTCACGCTGTTCTGCAACACACCGTGGAGATCTTCAAGCAGAAATTTCATTATTTTGTGCAGAGCATAGAAGCCATGGATCAATTGTTCGAAGTCTCGTTCTCGCCGTTGTCGGCGTCCGGTAAAGCGCATTCCAGGTAAATCCGTGAAAAAATCATAGTAGAATGTCTCACCTCAGTGTAGTGTTTTTTTTCTACCTATTTTGCAACTCTTTCGATTCTCTGTTGTACGCAGATGTGGCAAGTGCCGTCGATACATGAAATACATACAGACCAAACCGTCTAGAATGCATTGCGCGCACTGCAATGAAACTTACAACTTGCCACAAAATGGAAACATACGAATATACAAGGAACTGAAGTGTCCGCTGGACGACTTCGAATTGCTCTCGTGGTCAACCGGGACACGGGGAAAGAGCTACACATTTTGTCCTTACTGTTACAACAATCCGCCGTTCAGGTACGCACATGTGTCGAAATTGTAACGATCAAATCGTATTAAAAAAAAAAAAAGAAGTTGAATTATCTCTCATTCACGTTTCAGAGACATGAAGAAAGGAATGAGCGGTTGTAATTCGTGCACGCATCCGACGTGTCCGCACGGCATGAACTCGAACGGTTTGTCCAGTTGCTTGGAATGCGACCTCGGCATTCTCGTGCTCGATCCTTCGGCCGCTCCCAAGTGGAAACTGGGATGCAATCGTTGCGACGTTATCATCCATCTCTTCGAGAACGCGCACAAAGTAACAGTCGACACGGACACTTGCGACTGCGGCGCGCAATTAGTGAGCGTTGAATACAAACAGGTGTGTGTAACAAATTGTCGGAAAACAGCGTAAGACTGTTCGTCTAACGTCTTGTTCTTTCAGGACAAAAGTAAACTCCCGAACGAAGCGACAGAAATGTCCGGTTGCGTGTTCTGCACCCCGGCCTTCGCCCCGCTGGTGGAAAAGCATCGTGCGGTGGCTTCGAAACCGGTCGTCACGCGCAGTCGCGGTCACACAAAAAGTCGCAATCGAGGCAAACCCAAACCGCCGAAAGACAAAATGGCACAACTGGCGGCGTATTTCGTATAATGATGCGTCAAATCTATATGCAACAGCTGACACACATACGATGTGATTATGTGTGTTCGCGAGCATCTCTGTTTCGAAGACACCTACAAGATGTATTTTTTAGACACAGCTAGTCGCGTTGACCACTACCTCCCGCCAATTCGAATGCGCCATCGAAGCGCGCGATATTTCGAGAGTCGATATATCGAATCGACGCGCACATAGCACGGAACAGAACCAAATAAATCGGTAAGATAGCATTTTTACTCACTGGGTTAGATTCGTATGCGCGAACGGCCCGCGCAGAACGTGTTCGTATGGCCGTTCTCCGGTTATGATCCTCGCTACACCGGTCTTGATCTTCTAATTACAACTGAAACGATTTACATGTTTCTGATCGGACTTCTGGTTTTTATTTGTTTCTCCGTATATTATTCCGTCGTATTATCTCACACTCTTACGTTTTTATACGAGTATTACTATGGGCCTCTGTAATATCGAATGCGTGGAAAGAATAGCGCGTTATCTGGATGTTTGTCCAGGGAAATTAGAAGTTTCCAACAAACATGTGAGTGTTAATTTGATATTGTACGTTAATTTTGTTTCTGTTTTACGAAAGAAATTTCAGTAAAACTTAAAGGTTGAACACAGGTTTCACAGAATCGCAATTTGATTTGCTGTGAATATCTACATTTCAGATAGTACTTGGTCCAGAATCTAAGGATTCGTTGCCCATTCAAGGATTTAGCACCATTGTGCAAGCACTTCTGAGAAGGTCCAAATATTCCGATTTACTGGGCAATGACAAGGAAGTGCAAGCTCTGACACAGCAGTGGTTGGAATACATAACAGTCTGTGTCAACTACGCCGATCTTCCAGCCAATGCCAAGAGAGTGTTTCACGTAATATACAATATAGCCACTTATGAGTACGCTTAAATATACTGCAGAGCACAGAAAGTAAGATGTTGATATGTTTTTGATCGTAGGAACTGAATACAGTATTACAAGATGTGACGTATATAACTGGTACAGCAAAGACTCTTGCAGACATTGCACTTTATTATGTCCTGCATTCTGTAATGGTAACGTTTGTTGAATGAATCATTAGTTTTGATCTCTTAGTAATGTACAAATTGAGTGTGCAGATGCACACACATATATGTGTGATCATTTATCAAGTGTTTACCATCTTTTTTCTCTATAGAAGCAACTGAGCAATCAAGAGAAGGTGCAATATATTCATCTCTCAAGATGGTTTGACAATGTTCAGCAAGAAAAGAAGCTTAGAAACGAATTGGATGTTGTGTCTTTTGGGTTGTTATATTTATTTCAATCATAATATAAAATTCACTTATTGTTATTATTTCTATTAAAAAAGTATTACACAAACACATCTATATCCCACAGCTACATTGTATTACAATCTTAAAAGCTATTTATGCTCTTGTACAATAATAAAACTGCTTTATGTACAGAACATCAGAGAATGTATCATTGCCGGCGGTCGGAGCATGATTCCTCGTGGAAAATCAAAGAGTACTGCGACCTATCTTCCGATTGGTCGGCTACCGCGCAACCACGGAAGTAATTCGCATCATGTTATTTTACGTCACGGTGTACTAGGTATGTACACGCGATTCCGAGAAGCTGCAAATCGCGTTTGCCTCATTCG
>QVNV01004884.1:0-25731 GCA_014825455.1 Pseudomyrmex pallidus | reverse complement strand
TAACAATCTGAAAATAAAAACGTGAATATATATAATATATAAGAAACTTTAATATATTTTATCTCGACCGGCCCAGTGGTCTCGCGGCCAGAGTGCGAGGGCTGCGAATGTGGAGGTCCCGAGTTCGAATCCTCACCGTTGCATTTTTCCGGTTTGGATGGGCCGGTCTCTTTCAAGTTTCAAGTCGAATTTATCGATTGAAAGACGAACTGAATCGGGCCTCCGAATGGATCGTGGAAAAAGTATTGAAAAATATTGTAACACCCTGAGGGGAATCAATTAAACTTCCACTGCTAGTGAAAATATAAGTCCCTTCCCCCCCACTAGCTCCCACCCATGGCTCCCACCGCTTCGATGTGTCCGGTACGATATGGCATGGCATCTCTGGCTTTTACCAAAGCTGAAACAGGCCTTTGTCGTAATTTCTGTTTACGTGCCTCATCCTCTCTATCCCATACCACTTGAGTAAGAGCAGGCAACAAACTATAAAATCACAAATAAAATTGCTAAATATGCATTTAAGTTATAAAGTAACTTTGAGTGACGATGATTTTTGGAAATATTTGATCATTTCAATAATACTAAACATATAACAGATATTAATAAAAATTAATAAAGTAATTCTACACTTTTGTAAAAGTAATAATTATAAAAGTAATAATCTTTTGTACAAGAATAACAGTTTCTTACTTTGTTAAGGACATTTCTGATTGCACACATACGATACGTAGGAAGAAATGGTAATGTAAATTACGTTTCAAAACTCAGCCAACAGATGACAGCACTGCGAAGAACAACGACTGCATTCGGCAGTACTAGCGCTTTGTGCTGCTTGCTTGTGATTGACATATACTCTTATATTTGGGATAGATCTAGAAGAATAAGCCAATCACAGACGATAAACAATATAAAAAAATGGTGGTAGCGCAGTGTAATTTTTCGGAAATATGTATATTTCCAGAAAGGGGAGACGTTGATTGGCTACCGCGAAGAGTTGTCGTGTATCGAGTTCTGTGTGCAGGAGCCAATAAGCCAGTGATTTGCGACTGACGTGTAGGTCTGTCTTGTATACATCATGATGATGTCATGATGTTCATTAATGTCGAGAATGGACATGCGGCAACACCGGCAGCCACATCGACATCTGCGGTAGTGGCAATCAGTTTCGCGTAAATGAATGGTGGATGGTGAATGTTGCGGAGTAGCACGGAGAATTTCTTGTAAAACTATCTGTCTTATCGTTACAGAAAAACGGCGATTCTGATACGATGGTTTTGTTTACAATAATTGCTAGAGTCTCAGATGGTCTGCCGTTGGCAGCCACTATGCAGGACAATGAGCAGGTTAGAAATGTGTTATGATGAAATGTCAACTAATTAGTTGCATAAAGTTTATGTGAATTTGGCTTTATTTGTGATGATAAAGTTTTATATTTACTTATTATAAAAAGTAATTTAAAAAAATAAAGTGACAGATTTTATATACACACAAATATATGTATATACATGTATAAAATATATGTATACAGAATGTTTACTTTTTTGTAGGATGGTAGAAACATTGTAGAATATCAGAATCAAGCAAAGATGCTGTTTAGAAAACTAGGTCCACAATCCCCACCAAGGTGTACTCTTGAAACTGGGCCATATCTTTTTCAGTAAGTAAACAAGATTATAGTATATATCACTGGGTTTGATGATCTGATCTTTATATATTTTATTTATTTGCAGTTATTTAATTGAAAATGAAGTGTGTTATCTGGTCTTATGTGAAAGAAATTATAGTACACGTATAGCTTACAATTATTTAGAAGATATAGCACTGGAATTTCATTCTCAATATGGCAAACGTGTAAATACAGTAACCAGGCCTTATACTTTTATTGAATTTGGTATGATACAGATGAATATAATCTGTGAATATAATCTGTTACCAAGTGTAATATGTGTCTAAGTTATTTGTTTTTTTCTTTAGACACATATATTCAAAAGGCCAAGAAAATATTCTCAGATAGTAGGTCTCGTAGAAATTTGAATGCTTTGAATAATCAGTTACAAGATGTGCAAAGGATTATGGTACAGAATATTGATAATGTTTTACAAAGGGGTACTGTGCTCTCAGGTAAGACTCTACATATATATTAGCTTTTTTTTTTTTTTATATAAAAGATTATAAACATTTGTATGTACACACACACATACACATGTATACACATGCATATTTATGTTGATGATTGTTTTGCAGAGTTGGACACAAAAACACAAAATCTGTCTATGTTATCACAGAAATATAAAAAAGATGCGAAACATTTGAATAGCAAATCGATGTATGTAAAAGCTGTTGCCATTCTTGTTGTATTTTTGGTCCTCCTGTTATATTTCTTTCTTTAGTTAAATTAGTACACAGAGAAAGAATTCAATAATATTAAAGATATTCCATTTGTGCAAGGAAGACACACAGACTAAATTTTGTCAACATCATAGTATAATTTATAATTTTAACATCTATTTAAATTTATAAAAACAGAAAATTTAAAAGAAAGTAAAATTTACACACAAAAGTAGCAGGAACATATAATTGATTGTACTTGCATTAAAGAATTTACAAAACTTTATAAAAGTACAATTTATGTAATCACAAAATTAAAATATCCTGTTGTCAATTGTTTTGCAACATCCAAATGATAAAAAAGTTAAATGTTTTTTATTATGACATTGAAAAATTGATAGGTTTTTTTTTATCGCATTACAGTTATGCTTTTATACTGTTTTAATATTCTAAATGCAATGTGCGATTGTTTTTATGAATTTATATTGTGGCAGATATGCGTGTGTAATACATTTATTTTCCTACTTTGATAGGATAATGCAGATATTGTTATATCTACATTATATTATTGACTTTGATATCCAAATGAGAGATAAAAATGTTACGCATTTTTATCATTTAAGATTAATATAAAGTATTTTACTCATTCCCTCTCTTCCCTTCCCCCCTCCCACAATTTCTTACACATTCGTACAGTTTTAGGATTCCCTATAAAATCTTGTATGTAAAACCCCAATATACATATATATACATATATAAGAAAATATATTTATTATCGATTGTGTGTTAATTATATTTTTGGGTGTTTTTTGCGGGTATCTGTATTAAGGAAAGAAAGAAATAAAAAAAACGTGATGTCATGAATGCAGTTAATAAATATCTACATTGTAACAATAGCAATATATGTGCATATAAGCTAAGTCTAAAGGTAAAATAAAAACTGCTATTTTTTCGGAGCCAAACGCAAATACAGAAAGACAAAAACACTTTATTTTTGCAGAAAAATATGTATATATTTTAAATCTAGTTTTGAATCTTAATGATTTATAAAGTAAAAAATCAATATCATATAGATATTTACAATGATGTTCCTACATATTACAAAAGTATAATTCTTTATTATAAAAAAGTATACATTTACAAAAAAATTTATACAATTTACATTTTGACTAGTTCATCATAACTCGGTATATTAAGTTTTGATGACGATGGTGTTTCCTTTTTGATAGTGGGTTTCTCATCGTCAGATTCCGAAAGATCGTTAAAGAAATAATTTACTGATTTATTTTCTTTCTTATTATTTCCGTTAATTTCCTCTCTCTTTGTAGTCAGTTCAATATTTGCTTTAAAATCTTTACATTCTGTATCGCAGATTTCTTCATCTAAAGTATGATAAATATGTAATATCAAATAACAATACACACTATGCCTATGTCGTAACAATAATGTGAAATTTACCACTGTCTATGATCTCGTACATATTTGAATGATCTTTCATAATAACGTGCAATGTTGGAAATTCCACTATAATCCTGTTTTCTAGATTTTCCCTCAATGTGAGTTCAAGATCTAATTCATAAAACCTAAGTGAGCAATTAAATTAGCAAGAGCATAGTTCTGTGTTTCTTAATTTCCAAATTAAATAATGTAAGAAGGCATTTACTTACTTGAGTTTAGAATTTCTTACTTTTTCTGCTTTCAAAAGAACCTTGATAACACTCAATCCAGCTGCTCTATAAAACTGTAATTTCTCAGCTAATTTTAATTTTAAATTTAGGTCTTCTATGTCAGTATCTTCTGAAGAGATTGGATTTAGAATCTGTTCTAGATATGTTACTAATCTTGTGGTGTCCAGTGCCCTGTATAACAAGATAGTATGGAAATGTAGTTATACATGTAGTTATTAAAAACAACCACGTGATTTAAAAATCAATACGCTCTCATACATACTTTTCAGTAATGCACTTTATATTTTCTGCTTGTGGAAATACCCACTCTAATCGCCAGAATAATTCATTTGTTTTCCAATTGAGGTACGTAGTATTTTCTCTATGTCTACTGAACATGTATGGCATAAATAGTAGGAATACCTTTCTCTGAGCTGCACCTCTCTTCAATTTATATAAGTGCTAGAGAAAAAGCATTTATAATGTTATTGCATTCTTATGCTTAATATATGTGACACAGTTTATGTATAAAAAATATCTTACCACTGGAACAAGTTTGTCTTTTATCTTCATATCTGCATATGTTTTTTTCTTATTAAGTGATCTGTTGATTTCTTCAAGAAAACGATAATCTACGAGATATCGCAAGTAGACATTAAAAATATACAACAAAATAAATATTACTTAATTTATCCTCGCTGAAGAAACACTGTTGATCCACAATAAATTTATGTTTAAAGAAAAAAGTATATCTCACCATTTAGTAAATCCAAATCGGTAAACTCGCTCATAGGAACGTATTTTACTTTATCTCGGATTCCATTGCATTCCAATTCTTTTTTGTGAATATTGACGCACGTGAGAGAACACGTTTTAACCTCACATTTTGGACAGGTGTACTTAGCTTCCGCACCACACACTTCGCAAAATTTCAATCTGTGAATAGAGATAAGTACGCGTGAACATTCGCTTTCCATCTTATGTGGAAGGTTTAATTGATTATCAAAAAATACTTATTAGAAATGTACATCACGTGTATTTACTTACATAGTTCCTTCGAATTCTGCCATCTTGCTATTAGTATATTCTGTTGCCTCATCCATGTGCTCCATGAGCTTATGACAGACAGGCACTTTATTCTCTCGTTGATTATCGTTGTAATTATAATTCTTTTGTATTCTTTTCCAACTGTATTACAACAGGTTTTACTTTCAACAGAGCTAAGTAGTTGTGTTATTACATTCGAGTTTATGTTCTTGAGATAAGAGTGTCTTAAGAATTTCACTTTGCCAGTAAACATGGAACATTTACAATGTATGTATACAACATGAACTATAGGTTTTCAGCACTGAGCAATGATTTTTCAACCTCTGATACTCATCAAAATATACATTTATTGACTTATTTACTCAGTTATGGCAGATTTAAAGTATTGACGAGAAAATTAACTTTTTCATTTTATCCTCTCTTTTTTCTATGTTCTTATATACAACGACATTGTATATTTTTTTTCTATTGTAAAAAAATATATCAATTATGGTTCATCTTATAAATATGTAAGCAATGTGGTACATATTTATAATTTACATTTGATTTCTATGTAAAAATTTATTATAATTACACCATAATATATATTAAGAATAAAATCGGATAACAATGATACACACACGTTCGCACACACGCATACACTATTCCACAATAAAACGTATCGTTTAATACGATTATTGACCTCTCATACACATTTTTTCGCGTAAAGTTACAGGAAAACAATTAATAGTTTACAACGTGACATAACATATAATATACCGATTTGGTGTATGTAACGGTTTCATAGTGTCATCATATGGTAACGATCAGGAGACTTCTAAAATTATTATTTTCTAGATACACCTCGCATCTCTCGTGCCGCAATTAAATCACATGCAAGAAATAACTTATTGCGACAACGCTTTACACTGTTTGCAATTCTCCATACGTTCGTTGAATTCTTCTATCTGCAACGTCATCTCGAAAAATTTGTAGTTGTCGTGTATATTTCTCGTAGCGGTGCGTAGTATGTTCTGCGGGCTCGTTCCGGGCTCTGCAAATGTGATCGTAATCGATTACTCGATTAATTAAAACTGATAATGAATATTTTTAATTGTACATTTTTTGTTTTCACAGAATCTTCAAATCTAGAGATTAGAGTTATTTTAGGATTTAGCAGTAATTTTAATTGCATAATATCGAAAAGTATAAATAAGTAGCAATATAAATATAGGCTCTTGTGAGTCATATTTTTAGATGAGCTTACTTATAGCAAGATGCGCCGACAAAGCAGTTTTGTCGAGCGAAAGCGCCCAGATTCTCAAGTTGTGCACCTTCACAACTCCATCTATTTGCATAAACGTATTTTCTACTTGAGAGTATTCAAAACCCTTGGGTATTCCTTCCATCAGAACGTTAACCACGTCCTTAATAATTGCCACTGTAGTCAAAATAACTAGTATAGAGAAGAGGAACGTGCATATTGGATCCACTAAGTTCCAACTTGGCTGAAATGCAGATAATAGATTTGCATTAACGAAAACCTTCGCGTTTTAACATTTAAAAAACCGTCTATTACAGTTTTACGTAATTAATTAGGCACAACAGAACGAATTTAGAAAAGATACCTTAAAGTAAATGACTAACGCGGCGATAAAAACTCCTAGACTTTGTATCAAGTCACCCACGACGTGAAT
This sequence comes from Pseudomyrmex pallidus, assembly GCA_014825455.1. Lineage (NCBI taxonomy): Eukaryota > Metazoa > Arthropoda > Insecta > Hymenoptera > Formicidae > Pseudomyrmex > Pseudomyrmex pallidus. The sequence continues at coordinate 19,013 of QVNV01004884.1, read as the reverse complement.
GAAAGCAGCGCGCACGTTGATATTTTTCTTATTGTGATGCTCTCCTTTGGCATCATCATCGAGCGAATTTTCCACGTCATTGTTTCCACCGTGGTCGTGAGCATGTCCGCCGTGGCTGTGACCATGTTGTTGATGCAAGGACACACCCATTCTGCAATGTCAAATTGTTCGTTGCTAGTTTTCAAAAAACAAAACAAGATCCATTTTGAAGCTATTAAACTCGATACACATTTAAATTTGCATACGCAAATATATCTGTTAAATAAAAATATTTGTAGAACCACGACTCGGACTGATATCGTCTGCGATTGCTCAATGAGAGAATCCAATTGACATTGGATATATACGTATTATGCACATCATATTCTCGATTGTGATCGGAACATCGCGCGGACAAACGTGCGCTGGCACGGTATTACGCGAGTAGTTTTATTATGCATGAATCGTCGAGCGGAGCCGCGCAGAGTATTAAATAAATATTATCGTTAATGGTATCACTAACACTAGATTTACCGCAACACCAACTGCAGACGTGATAAGCATCACCGTGGCATCCAGCTCGAAATCCTTGTTGACGATTCTTTCGATCGCGAGATAGAATAGAATGCCGGTGACTACCCAAATTAATAAAACGGATGTTAATGCGCCAATAACCTGAAATAACGCGTAATTTTTTTTATCGCATATCAGTTTCCATTAATAAGATATCTAATACATTTTATTATATTTGAGATACTAGGATATATTATATTGTTACACATTGCGTTACTGATTTCTAATATTTGAATTAATTTTAATTTTGTTATTAATGGTTTTTTTAATTAACTTTAACGCGTTAATTCATATATTTTCATGTATTGAAGTAACGTACCTCCGCGCGATACCAACCAAACGGCATCTTCCTCGTTGCCGGTCTGCCCGCAACCCAAATTGAAAAGAGCGAAATCATGAATGATGCGAAATCGGTCAACAAATGCGCCGCATCGGTTGCAATCGCCAAGCTGTTCGATAACACGCCGCCTGAAGAAAAAACAAATTAAATAAAAGACAATTTAGACGCTTGTTCGTTTTCGCGCAAATATAAAAAACGTCCATAAAGTTTTTTTTTCACACCGATAAAGAGACATCAAGAATAGTTTTTTATTACCGACGATTTCCGCTATCATGAAAACGACACACAGAGCACTGGCGATCAGCAATTTTTTTCGGGCTTTCTTGTCGATTTCCTCGTTCCTCTCTCTGTGGCAATGATCCTCCTGTAGCACTAAAAATAGCAACACAATGTAACGAGTCGCGTATTTGAAAAATCGCAATTGATCGAACAATATAGAAACTGTTTTTTATTTGCAATAACCGTGACTGAATTAATTTCTCTTGTTTTTCTTGATCTTTAATTTCAATCAAACGCGTTCAAGAAGAGAATCATATTGTTGAATAAGCTACATAAGACCTTATTGTTTTCGCTGAGTTTTAGACGCTATATACCAATGTATGTATGTGTGAAATCAAATTCTAGCGCGACATCCGGTCACGAATTCGATACTCTTCGCGCTTCGATATGTGCGCCTTTTCGATGTTTATTACGACGATACTTTTTATGCTTACTTTCTTACCAAATTTAATACTTGTATTGTTAATTATATCGCATTGTAACGACATTGATTCTTTTCTTTTTCTTAAAGAATTTGTTTTTTTGGTATTTTTTGTTATCTTTTTCTATATATGTAAAAAGAAACGAGTATATGTACTTGTCGGGTTGTTCTGTTGATAATCTGCAGTTGCATTTTCGTCGCCGCTGCCTTTCACCACTGTGCAACAACCTGACAATTTGCCGTGAACACAAAAGATCACCTTCCGCGATGATAATTCGTTTTCCTCATCATCGTTATTGTTCGGCGGAATGCTCGTTCCGTAGCCATAAATCGCCTTATCCTTGAACCTGCAATCCGTCGTAAAATCATTTATAATCATGCGCTTCATTGTTACTTTCGTTTAAGTTAAAATTATAACCGAAGAAAAAATCGTTACATATGTGTATCCGTGGGGAATTTAAATAATTTTAATTTCATCGTAATTGTTTTCAACGCTAATTCTGTTTTAACACGTTTAACACTTTTAAGAAGTAAATTTTGATTAGTAATTGTCATAACATTATTTTTTGCTTTGATCGTATAAATGGCGCATGTCGATCACTCGGTTTTTTGTGTTACGTAACAGAAAGAAAGTGATTACGTATTCTTGGAATTGCACACGATGTGTATGTGTGTGTAAAAAAAAACCAATATATCTCTGTAATAAATCATCATTTTTTATCAAATATGTTTTTATGTTATTACCGGTGTTTACTTTGTGTTGAACATTTAGGCGCAGAAAAAGACGTCAAAATGTTTCCGATGACTGTTTATTATGCAATTATCAAAAATCAGTCTTTCAATTATCTCTGATTTGCTGCTTAGATAAGATTTTACACTTGAGTAAACTCGCGTGTACTCATCATCGTATGCCATTACTCATCTCGTTGCCTATTTACTCAACAAATTTATTTCTTCTTGAAGAGCTTCTTCTCGCTTCTTGTTCAACACCTTTGTAATTGCTTTTTTTCGTTTTTTTTTTAAGAAAAGAGAATAACAATATTTTATCGGCGTATTATGAAACATATGCGGAAATGGTTTTTTTGTTTTTTTTGTTTTTTTTTTACTTGAAATAGTCGTCAAGCTAGTCCTAATCGCGCAACTAATTACGTCTCGCAATGAGCTTGACGGCAACATTCAAATGCATAATACATATTGTTGACACACGTCGAGCTTTATGACACCACAACGTGATACACGTATACGTGACCACCTCTTATCATTTCTCAACGCTATTATCTATCTACCAGATATCAATGATGGAGCGTGCAAACACACACGTCCGTCGTATACGTTCTTTTCCCCTTATCTATGGCTCATGAATTCAATGACGATGACAATGATGCCGTGTGCAAAGTCACGCGATCGGAAACTATCGATGAAAATGATATATAATTCTATGGTGATCTTTTGTTCAGTAGATTTATAGAAAAAAAATGTAAATCACAACGAATTCGTCTTCCAACAAAAGTTGAATTACGAAGCGCGTCGTCTTACTTACAATAAAAGCGTCGTCGTGTGTCTCGCAAAGATAAAATAAAACCAAAACCTTTACTTCGTCATTAAAAAAAAAAACACGTAGTTAGAAAATGAGGTTTTGACATGTATATTTCTTTGCGAAATAAAAGACCTTGAATTTCTCATTTTATTGAAAGATTATCGAAAGCGAGGAAGGAAGGTCAACTCTCACTAATTTCGTGAACACGTGTCCTTCGCGCGGAGAGTACAAGTTGACGAATCGCATCGTGACCGGACTGTTAGATTCCGTGACGGCCTCTTTGTCGCGCGAAATCAAGGTTCGCGACAACAATCGTCTGCGGTCTTCGAATTCTCGTCAATGTCGAGGATGCCGCGAGGACGATGCGAGGATTTCTATACGTATCTCGATAGGGGTTACGAGCGATACGCCTTGATGAACTTCCTTTCGTACACGACACGCCGCTTATCTTAACTCCTCCACACCTACGCCATCAGTCAGCGAGGAAACGATAACTGGCTTTACAGTTTTATACGGAAATTCCACGTTTATTCGTTTAAATGACAATTTAAGAGAAAAACTCGCGAGAATTCAATTATTATTAATTTTTCGAAACTCTGTACGAGATATCTTTGCTCTCGTCTTATTGCGTGGAGTTGCGCTGCGTTTACTTTGAACTGATGAAATGACTTACGGATGAATGATTATCTACTCCCGAATAATCACAGGTAATGTGCGGATCAAATCGACTGCGATCGATTTACCGTTGCGTTGTCATTCGAGACCGTGTTAGTTTCGTATTAATTACACCGTGATAATTCGAGAACAGTCTCGTCTCGTCGGAGACCATGGATTGCTCCCATGGGCGTCGACTATAGATGTTTCTCACAAGTAGGTTGCATCGCGGATGCAACCGAAAGTTAGGAACTCCGTTAATGTAAAACGGCAATCAATTTTCGAAATATCTCTGTCAAAAGAAATTCGAGGGAAGAGTTGGAAAACGATAATTGAGAGAAAATTTGTCTATCAATTGTCACACAGTAAACTTTAGATGAAAAATCATAAAAAAGATGCAAGCAAATACTTGAATTTTTCTTTTAATAAAAATCGAGATACTTTTAGATAGATACTATCTTTGGGAGAAACTTTCTCGAGAGATAAAAATGCATTCCTTTCTAGTGACGCCTATGAGCGTTTCAGGACCGCATTAATTGCAATCGCGCGCGCTATAAAAAGTATTCACTTTGCAAATACACCATTACTTAAGACTTGCGAAACGCGAGATATGCAATAATCGCGTATCAATTTATATACAATACATATGTCTTGCTAATTGGGTGAACTTATCCAATCGCGGTTTTGTTACATGTAAACAGGCGTGCAAAAAGAACTCCAACCTCATCGATAACCGCAAACGCATATCAAGTAACGATTATCTCTCAAACACCAGATCAATTACCAGATTATATTACACGCATTATACAAAAACTGTTTTTTTTTGTCCTGCGAATTGCCAATAAACAAACCGAAAAATTCTCATCAAGAAAGTATTTCGAGGCTTCTTTTTTCGAAAGCTTCAAACGCCGTGATTAGGTCACGGTGAAACCGGTCCCGTTATTTCCGGCGGTTCGATGAAAAAAAAAGATCCCGTGACAAATAAAACTTTTGAAGCCTACGAAGCAAGAGAACGCGCGACACAATGTGTATGACAAAAGTTGTACAACTCTTATCGTACGCGTAGCACGCGGATACAAATTTACGACGCAAGTAGAGTGATATTGACGCAATTTGTTTCTTCAAAAGAAACCAATTCCTAGGGAAAAAACCGAAATAAACTAGCAATAACACTTCGACGAAAATGATAAATCACAACAAGATAACAATTTTCGTGTTTCCCATCGTCAGAACAAAAAACAAAGTATAATATAGAAAATTTTCTTATCATAAGTATTACATAGTATATTACCTCTTTTTGTGTGCAGAGTAGATTATAAAATTATTAAAAACCATATTATAATAGAAGTTTATATCGCGCACAAAATGAAATGTTTTCTGTAAAGAACTACATGTGACAAATTAAACTTCCACCGGCGTCAGTGAAAATAAATCTAATTTGATATTTTTTCGCGCGGAAACTCGATGGTTACACTCCACGGTTTCGGCTTTTTTTTTTTTTTTTTTTTTTTTTAATGCCGAGAAAGAACCAGTACGCATGTCCTCGCATGCGGACAACAATTATATCGGAGAGACCGTGTCGCGTGGCAAAGTGAAGGGAATCACACGGCCTTGTTCGCGCGGAATTGTATTGCATGTCGCGCACCGGATAATTGCCGGTGTAATTTCGACAATCAAACAAATCCGTTTCCGTGTGCTTGTTAATTTCGCGGTGAGACGTTGCACGAAGAAAGAGAAATCGCTACAGCTTTCCCGTGCGCGCGGCGTCCGCGCACACACGTGCGACTGTCAACAGGTGGTCGAGTGATTTTTCATTCAACGAATTATTGGCGCCGTCACACGACTTCTGGACGAACAGTTAGAATATGCTTGCAATGGATCTTCCGCGCAACAGCGACGGAGATAAAAATCATGCTGTTTGCATATTCAATTCCGGTTGCGCGGTATCGCAGCTGCGTGAGTAATTGTACTCGGACGCGCGCACAATTTTCTTCTAAAACTTAAAAAGTAAAGCTTGAAATTTTTAATCTGGAGAAGAGAATTCTTTGGTTTAAAAATATTGTCTAAAAAAAAGATAATACCTATATCGGTTTAAAAGATAATATTTAATCAGTGACCTCAAACATGTGGCAAAGTTAGGACCTTTCATCTCAGAAGTGGAGTGTTCAAAACATTTCATGATATTTGAATCATTCAAGACAGCGTGTTATCGAAAGAGATTTCGTCTGATTGATTACTTGCGAGTGCATGCATGTATATGTCTCGCGAACTTCTCTTTTTCAATTAATGTTATCATTAATTGTCACCAGTTATCAATATTCGTTCAACATTCTTTGGTTTGGCGATGTTTTCGTGTAAAACTCACGCACTTATCTCAAAGTGGCACCATGTAAAAAAAAAAAAAACGAAACTCTTCATTTATTCTACCGGACGTTAATTAATCATATTACTTTTTCTCTCTCATACACGCACGTACACAATTAATTTTCAATTTGCCGACACCCATCGAATGCTACGAGATACTACCCTACACACTAAATATTTTTAAAACAAAAATCGATCACACGCCAGTTCGTTGAATTAACGAACTTGCGAGATTTTCCACGATATCGTGAAAATTTTCCGCGCTACGCAACCGCTTGCCGATCTTTCTGTCTCTGTCTCTCTCTTTTACGTGATGTCTTTTTCGCTTTTCCGAAGAAACTCGTTGGCGGGAGAACTCACACGCAGTGAGAATAATGCGATTCTAGAAGAACGCGAACTCACAGCTTGATCTTCTCGTCGTCCATGATCGATCCTGGAGCGGAGAGATCGCGGGTCCAGCCAGCTCGCGCGGGTCCGTGGACCGCCGATCGCGCGACGTCGTCGTTGATCTTCTACACGATCGGCTCGACAATCGGCCGTTTTGCTCGCGCGAACGTCAATATATCCAGAAGATAAAAAGGAAAACTAGGAGAGTCCTCTCTCTCTCTCTCGCGCGCGCGCGTGCAGTCGGAGGCGGTGACTGTGCGTGTTGTAATCACGAACGAGCTCTCTGTTGTTGTAATATGTCGTCGTCGTGCTGGTCGTTCTCCGGATGACTACGAGGATGATGAACTACACGCGTCGCGAAAACGACGAAGACCCGCTTGACGTTCCTCGCTCGAAGAGAGAATCCATCGTCCGGATCCACACAGTCCGACAGATAAAACGCTTAACATCGACGATCGGCCCTCTCTTACTCTCCTTGTGGATTTTTTTATTTTTCTTCCTTTTCCTCTGCCTTTCTTCAGTAGTCTGTCTTTATCGCCGAATCCCCACCCGCTGATGCATCGCTCTCTCGTTCCCTTTCTATCTGCTCTCTCTTTCTCTTACTCTGTCTCTCTCTGTCTCCATTCTCTATCTCTGTTCAGAGAAGATATTATGTCTCATGTACAATCGGTACGTCCCCGCACTTCGAAATTTGTAAAACACGTCGGAATGTTTCAACAGCTTGTTACAACGTTAATATCCTCTTTGGTCCCGCGAATAATAGGTCAAATTACAGTTTATTTAAAACGGAGATCTCTAGAAGTTTTAAAAAATCGAAAAATCTCTCTCCTTCTCCATCTTAAATTTACACCTGAAGTAAAATTGTATTTTTCTAAGAGTGATCTCGACTTTTCGTCGACACCGAATAAAAGTTTCTTCAAGTTCGTTATTTGGCCTGATTAATAACTAACTGATCACTAGATGCTTTCACAAATTGGATCCGGTTTATCGCGCTCGCGACATAATTCAACAATCGCGCTAATTATTCGCGCGATTTATCGTCGAGCGCAAAGTCGATTGTCGATTTATCTCTCTCTTTTTCTTTCCCTCTCGCGTTCCTCCATCAATAATTACACCGGTCGCGATACTTGTCTTATCATTCTCGCTCGAGAGTCTCGAACGAGACGACACTCAGAACCGTTAGAGCCTTCCTCGAGTCATTCGGCGCGTTCCAATGCAGAATCGGCGGTCGTTTGATCGATTTTGCGCAAAACACGTCATTCACACTTTCACAAATTGTTGAGAAAAAAAAAGGAGTTCCAACGTAGTCACGCTTCTCTCGAAAAATCTCTCGCGAAATCGATTCACCTACGCGAGCACGTGTATATATCTCCCACAATCCCACGCGTTTGGAAATCTCGGAATAAAACCAAGTCTGCAAAACGATCGTCGATCGCGCAATGAATCGCGGATCGAGACTGAGCGAATGGCGATGCACGAAACCAACCACGATACGGTCACTTAACTTTCCACGTGGAGAGGCACTACACTGCTTGCGCGCACGAGCGGCGGAGCGATTCGAAAATCATCGAGCAATTGCTCAAAAAAGCAAATTTTACAACGTGTTTCTCTCAGTACAAATCCCGTTCTACCCGACGAGTATAGAACAGGAACGTAGCTTATCGATCACTCGTCGACTAATTAGAAAATTACACTTCGTTCGTGTATTGAAACTTGATATCAGATAGTTCTAAATATAAAATCGACGATCGATCTAGGATCAATTTACTCTTCAAAAATGCTCATCGATATTACGGCGTTATTTTGTGATCGCTTCTTTTATACACAAACTAAAACTAAATTTAAAAAACGAGTAATTAGTAAAATATAAAATTTACAACGACGGTGAAACACATCTCGTGCTAAGGTCTTTTGTGTTGCCTGAAAAAACTACATTCATACGGTGTAGATACATATTTTAACTATCAGCGCAAAAAGTCGTGTTGCACGCCGCTTGACGCACGGAGTCTTAAAATGTGTTTGGTCGCTTATTCATTATGCATACGCTGTAAATACTAATGACTATTACATATCGTAATTCTTGCTCGAACGTGTAACTACTGATCGTACATGTCTATATGTGTGACGAACACTGATGAGAGACACCGAAAAAATAAATAAACCTGAGTGAAAATACTTGACAGTTTTATTTCTATAAGAAATCGAACATTATTTGATAAATAGGGCATAGAAATTCCATCAACTTAGTTTTTAGTGTCGTGTTAATATCGTTTTTCCGATATTTTATCACGATCGTTGTATTGAATGTTTAAAATTTTTTTATTTCAGAAAATAAAACCTCGCGTTATATGATATCTTCTCAATATAATTATTACCTCCTATAATTATATCTGTAATATATATGTTACATAATACGTATACGTTGAAATTACGTCAAGGGATTATATTTAGTTGGGAATATTATACATGCGCATCTATTAATTAAATTTACATCTGGTAAATAATTTAATTTGTAATTATATATATAATTTTTGAATAAATTTATGATTAAAATCCGGGCGCATGTCGTAAGCAGAATCTTATTGTTTTTACTTATCAAGTGTAATGATAATTAAAATCAACTATCGTATAAGTTAAATTATTTTGAAAATGGAAACTTATGTTTCACGTGGAATAGGGAAGTTAGCAACTGCTTGATTAAAAAAAAAAATTAAAAGCAGACGAATGAAAATCAAATATAATTAAACAAATTATTTACTCGTTGATGATGTTGCCGAAGTCCATTTTCGCGGTGACTGACATTATCGGTGCTAAATCGTGGACTACACCAACCGCTGCTAATGCGACTACATTTTCTACCACCTTTTCCGGGAGCACGTGTGTATCGTAAAATCGGGAGTAGGGTTTTGTGTAACACAATTGGATATTTAGGATCATATTTTTCACACTTACGCGGAAACGCGTGTATCCAGATTAGAAAAAAAAAAAAAACAAAAAACTAATAACAATAGTCAAAGTACGAGAGATAGCGAGAAAGAAATATGGTATTATAAAATACATGACCTCTGTGTGTATCTTTTAAAAATTGAGATATAAAAACGATAAACCATAAAATCGACGATAAAAACCACATGATAAACGTGGAATTCTCAATATTTAACATGTCCTCGATACACAGACACAACTTTTCGTGACTCGATTATTCGACATTTGCTGTAAATAAGAGGTAATATAAGAGCTAACGCGTTATACTATTGCGAAAACGCAATAATGAAGAAAACTGTAGAAAAAAGATGACAAAACCGGGATATTTATCTTATCAATTTCAATAGTCTTATCATTTTTACTAGTTTCTGGTTTTTATAAAAATGTTTTACAAATTTTACATGGTATAAGTAGTATAAACACAGTTTTTCGCGCGCGAAATTGTTCAAAGATTCATTGAACGAGAATTCAACAGCGAAATGCGTGTGTCAACGTCTATCAAAATTATACAAGATATTCTATTGTAATGAGAAAGAGGAAGAGAGAGAGAAAAGAACAAATATAACAAAACATATTATCGAAGAAACACTCACTCGTTTTGATTAACGGCCAATGTTTTTGATGACATCTCTGCAAATCTGTTTCTGCTGCGTTCTTCTATATAATAAATTTTCCTGACGGATCGTCGACGAGGAGGAACGCAAACGACGACGCGAGCACGCGAACATCGGACAATTGACAGAAGCTAAGCTAAGCCGAGCCAAACTGGCCGCGCAGCAAGCAAGACAAGTCCGCTACAGCGCAGGGTTACGATGTGTCGGAAGATGTCATTAGAGTGCGTGGTGTGGCTTAGCTCTTCTTGTATGTTTACATAAAATAATGCGAGCGTCAGGGAGCAACGGCGCGTACAGAACGGCGGCCCAGATTAATCTGTTCAATATCTCTCGGAGAGAGCCGCCGATAATTAATAACGCTCCGAATCTGATGCGAACGTTGAGATGATGAGATCTGCATCGGTTCTGATTTCACGCATCTGTCAATTTCGCGAGATCAGGTGATGAGGATAATAGACCGTTTTATCGCGCTCGGAATTGGTTATTTTGCCGCCCTCGATCTTCGGATCGGCAGATCATCGCAGATCACGAGCGATAGAACGAAAAAATATCAAGCGTGTCGGGTCGATGTTCTGCCGTTGTCTTCACTCGTTATGTTTGAAGTCGAAGATTATCACGCGCGAGAATGCTTATCGAATTTCTTCGATCGTTTCGCTCTGATTCGCTTCATTGCTGCCGCGATCAAAATAAGTTATCACACAAAAGAGGGAAACAAACGTCACGTCATTACCGCGTGTAATGATTTGTATATATATCAAAATATATACTTGTAGTATTAGTACAAAAACACATTGTTAACAATGAGATGGGTGGGAGGAGGAAAGACACGTCGAGATCACCGAGTCTGCAAAAAAATATTTATATGAAATGATATAATTTATATATACAAATAAAAATACAAATAAATTTTCTTTTTGCACATAATAATGCAATGTTGTACTTGGGCGTTAATATAAAAATTGATTTTTATATTAACGCCGAGTAGAGTTTATCTCTAGGTATTGTTAAAGTTTCTTTTTGTTATTCGTCGCAGATAGGAGAAAATATCAAAGATGTTTTACAAAATGTCACTCGTTTATTCCTTATAATTAGCATAGTAGACAATAATAAATCACAAGTGGTTTAACATGAACAGAAATGTATGTTCATGAATAACTGGAATACTGCAATCTCAACAACCAGTTAATCAGTGAATTTGCTAGATTCGAAGAAATTTCAATGCATAATTATTTCGGACAAGTTTGCAATCATTATCGGTGGCAAGTTATTTGAATGCAAGGTGTTGATGTATCAAATACATGAAATATAGAAAGTTTGTGTACAAACGCTTAATCAACTTACCAAATACAGAAAATCTCTTTTTACATAACTGTATAAAATTTGTCTTTTTCTTTTTTTTCAAATATTTTGCTCAAGAGTCACAATTACATTGTACATAAGTCTAAATTTACAGTTCTTCGTGCTTTGAGACATCGTCGACAGTTTCTGAAAAAAAAAAAAAGAAACAATTTTAAACATAAGAATTTCATAAAAAAACTATCGAGAAACGTAACGTAAGAGAGACATACCACTTTCTTTCTCCGTTTGTCTATTTGCATTCTCCACCTTCTGTTGCAAAGCTTTAATTTCTTCATCGTAACCCACCCACTCGGGTAAGATACGCATGGCTGCTTGTAACTTAGCTTCTTTAGTCATCGGATTATTACACTATAGAAGAAATAAAAAAAGAAACGCCCGTTGTAAAAAAAGAGAAAATATGACAATCTATTTATTTTTGTGATGTATAAAAATGAAAAATACGCACCAAATCTATAGTCTTAGCATACTTTTTGGATGCGTCATCGCACCAAGTTTCGCACCAGAGCCATTCCTGCGGCAGTGTCTTAATAGCTACTTGGTGAATCATGTTGTTAGGCAGATCCTGAAAGAAACAACGTGACAATGTTAATAATTTAAATTACCTAATTAAAATTGTACGGTTTATTATCTTCTTCGTATCTTCACAAAAGTTTGATATCAAATTTTACTTGATCGAGATTTGATAAGCTATTTGGATCCTGACTCAATGCCTGATATTGTCCTCGCAGCCTGTCTCCAGCCGCGATACGGCGGAACCGTTTCAAATCCACTACATACAACGCACTAATGTGATAAGCCCGTCCTTGCAAGTGATTCCTCCAATAGCCTTGCTTCCAAAATCTAAATCCGTCCATTTCGGTTCTACTATCACAGAACGGTGTGTACGCGTATGGCGCGCCGCGGAGGTCCATAGTCGCTAATTCTTTCAAATCCGCTCTTACCACCTGTGCAAAAAACAATCGAGTAAAATATCTTCTAATTTGAAAGATTACATTTATTATATATTTATAATATATTTTTAATTTATATTTACCTGATCGGCATCGACAAATATTATTTTCTTAAGGTTCAGTGGGAATAGCACGTCGAGGAACAAGATCTTGTATCCCCAAATAGTTCTTTGTTTTTCGGTTTGTTGATGAAGCCAGCGAGGCCACTTGTATTGAACGAGTTCGTACTCAAAACCATATTCTTTGGCCATATGCGGCAAAAAGTCCTATATCAAAATGAAGAAAAAAGATATATTTGTTGTTTATATCTGCGACTATTATTAACTTTATTTGTATAAGATAAGATAGTTCCAATATTAAACAACAACTGCTTACTTTCAATGTCGGTGAGAGATAATTCTTCAAGAACCAGAATTTCACAGGAGACTTGGTATGCTTAATAACGCTTAACATCATGATCTTCAAGAATCTTTCATACAAATGGCCGGAGGCGAGAGAGAAGATATTCAATTTCTCATCCTGGTCTTCGCTCTCATCCGATGCAAACGTCCTAAGTGTTGAAAATTTACGAAATATAAGTAAAACATATTAAAAACTGAAATTAATGACAATTTAGCTATTTTATATCAGCCGATAAGCTGTTCAAATTAAAGCAAGCTTTATCAAGTACGACAGCTAATGTGAATGATCTGTTATTTAAAATACATCGAGATCACAATTTAATCGGATGTTCATAATGCCAAGCCACAAATATGTTTTTATTTTGTTATAATACTTATTCAAACACACACCCTCTGGAGTTTTTATATTCAAGTACCATATATTAATAGAAAATTACATGTAAAAGTATTTAACTACATAATAATGAAAAGCTTACCAAAATTTGGCAATGCTAAAAAAGAGAGAATAAATAAAAGTTAAGTCCAAAGGTAACGGAATTTTCCACTCTACGCATGTTAAGTACCAACACCCAGCATTAAGAAATAATTGAAACGTGTGCAATCCAATCGATCGAACGTACCTAGAAATAGAATTCCACAATCCGGAGTCCTTCTCGTCGTCCGACAAAAGATCGACTCCTACTTTGTCCGGCTTCTTGGAAACCTTGACCTTCAGCACGTGACTTCTTAAGGAACTTATCAGGACTTTCACGTCGTTGCCATTCTGAATGACGTCCTGGCCTTCGACACTGGTAAAGTCATATATCTCCGCGGATCGTCCCTGTCGAAGTCGTAACATCCATTCGCCTGGATTTGCCTTGAGTTGGAAGTATCCCAGATTGGCCATTACTATAGTATCGACCATCACGGGTTGTTTTTCGGTGCCTAATGTGAACTGAAGACCTCTCGGAGGATTGCCCACTACTGCTTCGAAACAGTGACCTTCGAGTAACAGGTATTCCAGCTCGAATTCACTAAAATACAACTCATATGAAACTTCGTAAAAAGAGAAGCAACAGAGAGAAAAATAATCGCAAGAAATATTTCGACAATTTTACCTGTGCACGCCCATCGCGACGTTATCGAGTTTAATATTATCTAAGTCGTAAACACTGCGAACCACTTCTACGAGCCAATTTTCGGGTGCATGAATATACTGCGTCAGCAAAGATGAAGTGGGAAGTTTAGTGAATTTTGCAATAGAACCACTGATATCTCCTTCCGCTGTAAATTGGAGCTCTGGTTCAAGCACAAATCGATAGAAACTAGAAAAAAAAAAAAGAATAAATACAATACTGTAGTTCACAAAGAAGAAAAATTATAAAGAAAACCGACTGTTGCATTACCTCTTCAATGGCATATCACTATTCTTATCTAAACAGTTCAAAAATACTTTTATATTGCAATTCAAAGCTTGCTGCAGAGATTTTAATATCGGGCCCAATTTCTGAGCACCGCGTGAAACTGGATCTACAATGGCAATAAAGTTGAAGGCAACCTCATCGGGATTGTTCGCTGGAATTTTTATAACACTGCAAAAGAATGTGACGTTTTTTACAATGTAATACGTACGATCAATTAGAAGTTTCACATATTAATTTCAAAAGTTTTATTTACATCATAAAAATACCATTAGTTTACCTGTGATCGTCTCCATGGAAAGGAACATCGTACCGACTTCGAGTTTGTGGCCGTGGTACCAAAAGCGAAGTAATCTTCATGATCATATCATTTGTGATTTCACCTTTTTCTGAATGAAATATAAATGTTTAATTATTTCTGACGTAACAATTCAAACACACAAACTACTGTTTTGAACAAATTATCATAATACCGTATTCATCATCGTTAAAGATTTCATCTTTCATCAATTTTATAAACAATTTATCTCCGTAACTGCTTTGACTAAATCTTTCTAACAGAGAAAAATCGTCACTTGTAAATTCTTCATCACTATCTAAAGGACCAATAATACGACCATTGCATAAAATTGCTCTGTCTCCTAATTCTACATTCAATACATTTGCTACGTAATGTCGGTACATTGACAATATCAGATTTTGATTTTCTAATAATGCCGCCACAGATTCATCCTAATAATAATTAAATTAAATTAGTAATAATAGTGATAGTAAGCGTGTATATCATTACACACACGTGTCTCACCTCGATCTCAAATTTATTATCAGCAATGAGAGCTACATTGGCTTCTTTGAGAACTTTACGTACGTATAGTATAGCGTTTTCTGGTGATAATGCACTTAATGCAGCAAGAACAATTTTATTAATATCAGATTTTACATTCGCGTCATTTTCCGCATTAATGATAACGCCAACTCGTGCATCAGTATTTATTTCCTGTAAAAAAATATATAATAAGAATTTTATATATTGTAACATATATTATGTACACATATAAATTTAATTTTGAACGTACTACATATTCAAGCGCTTCTCGCAGTAATTGTCGCCCAGCTGATGATTTCAAATCGGTTACAATCCAGAAAGAGTAGAAGTGGTGTGTGGTACTGCGTCGCGACACAAAGAAATACCGCATATTCTTCATTATGTAAGTTGATGAATCTTGAGGACTCCATTTAGTGTAATCCTCATCTTCGGGAATCGAACCGATTAAATTTAACCACTTATTCTTATCCACTTTTAAAACACGTTCGTTCAGTCTGAAGATTTGATGCAATCAGTCTACTGTAGAATACTTAAAATCCTGTTCTGGTAGATTTAAAAACTTACATACCTTGGCATAACATTGGGTTGGTTCATAAGGAAATCAACAACATCATCTCCTTCCGTTATTTCACCTCTATAAACTGCTTTTTGCAGAATAGGTGTTTGCAACATAATATTAGACAGGACAGCTTCCTCGTAGGACTCGAAATTTGTTTGAACGGGCATCAGCGGTACACCGTTCATCAGAGCTTGTGGAAATTTCTTAAATCCGCATCGTTTTATAAAATCGTGAGCCAGATGCCGACCTACATCGTATTCTGATTCTTCGCCAAGAATGTAATCCGTATCAGCGGACGAGTCTATGGATTGGATAACTCGTTTGATATCATCGATTTCTGCGCCATTCGGTCCGACAAAATGACCCAACTATGGCAAAAATTTATTTCGTTAATGTCAACGGCAGTGAGTAATTTTACTCGAATAGTTAAATTGATAAGTTCTTTTACCTGTATTAAGAAATTCAAAGCTTCTTTCGAGCTCTTACTGTCAGCAAAGTAATGATAAGCATTGTTGACTGCAACACTGGAATCCATTAAACCTGTTACAGATGTATTGTAATTCGTCACAAAAACAAATCCTATTCTTAATGGCACAGAATGTGCATAAAATGATTGTGCCAAAGACAACAATGACGCAGACTCGCTACTTAAAGGATCAATTATTAGTACCTATATAAAACAAAATATTTATTAAACAAAATTTGAAATATATTGTCATTTCAAAGCTTATGTAGCACGACACTAACTAAGTTATACATATTTCTCCTAATATTCCTGATCATTCCAGGAAACGTTGGTCGTAATAATTCGGTTAACGACGGGGACCACTTGCTGTAACGTGGATCGTTCTCAATGTCATTGATCCAATTAATTGCAGAATCTCTTATGTCCATCGCGAAATTTTGACTGTCTGTACTTCCAGATAAATCCAAAGCCAACAATTTACTCATTTTTTTATTACTAAAGCCTATAAAGATTTTTGAATATGTAGTCGTATATATGCAAAAAACTTTAATATAATAAATAAAATATTAATTTATATATATATATATATGTATATTGTTCTGTACCAATCCTGTGAAGAGCTTCCATTACTCGTAACTCGCTTCTCAAAGATTCTAACAGCGTTAAAACATCAATGGCTTCTAAATCAAAAAACAAGCCATTGATAAAAAGGGCTGTATCAGTTGGTTGTATATTTAGGCTTGCCATAAATATTTCCTGATTCAATTTCATCTCCGCTTTCATATCGCTATTTACCTTTGTTCTTATTAATGATTTTGCCTGTAAAATAATTATTATTGCATAGCAATTATCGTATATATAATACATTTTTCATGTACAGCTTGTCTTATTTTAAAAAGAAAATATACATACTTGCATAGGAAAGTTCTGTGATATATCAGTTAGCACATTTAATGCATCTGTTGAAGACTTCATGATTCTTTCAGCTGCTTGATGACTCAATTCTTGAAATTGCCAAACTTTGAAGGCACCTATTTCATGACTAGTGTCTAATAAATGTGTTTGTATTTTGTCCAATTCTGCTTGTAGATCTGGATATAATTGTCTAGAAAAAAAAAAAGATGAACGTAAAATCACAGCAGTAATCGCACAATACAGTGTAAAGTAATATACACAAAAAATACAAACAGGAATATCTTACACTTCTTACTAACCACCTTACTTTAAAGTCATGAAGTTGATTCCTTCAATTTCTTCCATGCCATCACTTGTCATTTCTGAGCTCTTTCCTGTGTTGTCTTTAATATCTGAATCGTCAGTTGCTTTATATTCTGTAGATTTCATTTGCAACTCCACACCATAGCCTGATAAACGCAATTTCTTATCCATCCTATCCTGTAAATTTTGACGACTGTTAACTACTATACAAGTAATACTTATAAAATATATATTTCTAATGCTACCTTCACATAGTGACGAAGAATATAATTAATCCCCTTTGTTTCCGCTATATTTTTTAACTTTTTATGAAACTCAATAAAAGTTGGAGTCCCAAGTTGGCCATACAATATTATTGCTTTATCAGATTCTGACGTGCTTAGATACTTGTGGTCTACATCGTAAGTATCTGTGGTTTTCCATACATCCTGTAGATGATTCAATAATATAAAGCTAGTAAAGAAAGGTATTAAAAATAAGAGATACAAACAACAAACCTGTTCTAATAATCTGTCTATGTCTTCCAAAGAACATGTAAATGTCCCACCGACATCAACAATATTGTTACATCCATAAGATGAGACATTCTTATTCACAGCCATTTGAGAAAACATTTCAACACGAGCGGAATAAATACGCAAAGATAATCCTAACTTAAACACTGCTATTTCTGATTCAGACAAATATCTTTTAATCAATTCAAGAATTATATCATAGTTCTCTTTTTCCGTAGCTGTTTAGAGTAAATTGGAAAAGATAAAAGCAAACATAATAAAAGATACTCTCAAGTCAACTTGTATCTCAATGACTTACCTATTACAAGATTATTAATTTTCTGAGAATATGCCTCAATAAATTTCCAAAAGTACCGTGGATTTTCATCACTAAGATATTCAGCTGCTTCCAAAACAAGAGGTGTTTCGTTCCACTTGGCATCGATCAAAGTTGTAACATACTTGATCTTTTTGTCAGCCCCAAGCTGAGTGGAACACAACAAAAGTATACAAAAATATATAAACCCTCTCATCTGTAACAAATGCAACAGAAGAAAAATGATCAAGAAATACGTCATCGCTGCTGCATCTTTAATTATAACAAATTTCATGAGAAAAAATGATGAGTAAAATTGTGAAACACTGAGTATTTTTGTCAAAATTTTATATGGCTAAATTCTTCAATAAAAATCTGCGAATTGCCTTTTAATATATATATGTGTGCATGCCACTTCTATTTAATAAATTGTTTAGAACATAAAATTTTCAGCGCCGCATCAATCAATGACGATTGACAAGAATAACGTGTTTTAATACACGCAACTTCGATCTCATTGATAACCTGTAACACAACCGCCGAATCTTTACATACCTTTTCTAAAATTATATCAGTTGCAAAGAAAATGTGCATTAACAATTATAGCCAATCCATGAAGCGTACGTGCCACACGCACAATATCCCGAAACAACGAGTGACAAGCAATACGCTACTATCATTCGGTGACGTATTTACACGTATTTACGAAGTGCCAGCCGATAGTAAACGGCATTCAAGCCCAGTGATGCAAGATCGAATTGGAGAGCATCGAGATGGGAGGCTTGTTCGCGTCGCATGCCCCAACATGCACCTACTAGCTCCAACACGCTTTAACAGCGAATTTATTAGCTTGTAGTATTGCATACTGAGTTCAGCTTTTTTTATTGAAAA
>QVNV01004882.1:0-23281 GCA_014825455.1 Pseudomyrmex pallidus | reverse complement strand
TAACAATGCTTCTGTATATTTCTATCCTATTCAAGTAGAGTCACTATTATATTCAATAGGCATTGTATGCTACATACTTTTTTGCTTAACTAAATATCACATCATACATATCTACATAAAAAAAGTATCAAAAAACCATAAATCTTATCCTTATAGCCTCCTAACAAACTAATTTACATAAACTATCGTACAAATTTTCAGTATTTACAGTCAATTTTGAAACCTAAAGTGTAGAGATTAAATAACAACTCAACAATTTTGTTTAAATTTTATATATGATTAAATGTTAACTTAATTATATTTTGAGATAATATAACTCACCCAGACGGCGACCGAGAACGTGATCGAGATCTGGATGGACTTCTCGAGCCCATGCTTCTACTACGACTTCGCGATCTTCTATCGCTCCCAACGTCGCTGGCACCTTTCAAAACAATATAACATGATTTAATATTATGTATGCTAGTTTTGTTGTTTTTTTTGTCGTATTTGCAAAATAAACAATTATTACCTTCAGAGTCCGACATTTCGTGGCAATCAAGCTGCTAGAAATACAGCTGGCGTATAGGTCTGTTTTTTTCCCTGATTATTGAACAGTTTCTAACCCAACACAGTTTACAAATAAACTTCGTGATCGCAAAAAGAGCGGAACACCAACGGAGAACAATTCTCGGAACTATCGCAATCGCACAACAGCCAAAACGGACATCTGGTCGATTGATGCAAACTGCAAATATGGCCCGAGAGGTTAAGGGTAGTCCATAAGCCTATCTGTGTAAAAGTATATACATACTCATTCTCGTCGCAGTATGTTATAGTTATAGACCAATAGACTGTGGTATATAGATTCCACCTGACGTTGCCACCAATCGCGATCGTAAGCAGAGTCTACAACGGACCAATCATAGTTATCGACTCAGGCAAATTGACTACTGCAATTGGACCATTATAGACCATTATTCGGCTTATGATCGTTTCGTTATATCGGGTGCATTCAGAATTCAGGAACATAAACGCTCACTGAGTTTTTGCCTTCTCCCCTCTGCTATGGTTTATCAGATGATTGAAACCAAAGAGTATCAGTATTTTGACTTTCGCTAATTGTAATATACATATTTATTATAATAAAGACAAAAAAAAAAAAAAATGGCTCTCTACGACAACCAGCATTGGCTCTTGTCACATATTAGAGACAGTTTCCTTGCCATGGATGACACAGGTGTGTTTGCATAGATCATGTTAATTACATATTGATTTCTATTTCAAATGCTTTGATATCAAGAGTTTAATGACATGATGATAATTATACTTTTTTCTGTTAAAACCAATAAGTTAATTTAACTTTCTTGGTATTTAAAGGTATTTGCGAAATGATAATGCTTGGAGAAGATATTCCTAAGCAATTAAAAGCAAATGGAACATTGCAATGTTATCCTGGTATGGAAGAAAGTGACGATGAGGATCTAGATGCTATGGCAGAATCATATGACATACAAATGGGTACACAAAATTATATATTTCTATTTTCTTTATAAAAATTAAAATTTATTTTAGTTGGAATATATTATATAACTGTTATGGATTTTGTCTCAATATTCTAGATGTTATAGAATTCAGTCATAGACAGAGATCAAACACGGCACAGCGGCTGGAGAAAATGGATATAGAAAGAAAAAAAGCTGCTAAAGTCAAACATGTCAAGTGGGAACACAATCCTAATATTATTACATCTACAGAACAGTCAGATCTATTTCAGAGAAAAGATTTTCGTGCAAAGGCATCTCCAAAAGGACAATCTCTCTTGACAGAACAACTTGAGAAATGTCCCAATTTACCACAAAATCCTTTCAAGGAATATGCTAAATTTGATGGCAATGTAGGTAGAATTAATAAGAGGAGTTTGATTCTGAATCTAGTCAATATCATCAGCTTATAAAAAGAAATTAATCGAAATTATGAATTATTGTACATATTATAGTTATGTAAAACTTCTTATACATACATATATATATGATTGATTAGTGTTTTTTGAAAATTACTTGCAGGCACAGGTAGGCATACCTGTAAGAAAGTACAGAATATTTATGTGCATGTTACCGAAAGAGGAGAGAACGTATCCGCTCCAAGTGATGGTGATAGCGTCGGCGCGAGTACTCGACTTCGTCGGATTGATTTGTTATAAATACGCAAGTGAACATCCCGATCATAATCTAAAGTTTGTAACAAGCTAGCCTCCTGCTTCCAGCATGCGTTAGTTTATTCACGATGTCTCGGTTGACTTTCACTTTCTAGGGAGGATATCTCGCGTTACGGTTTATACATTACTGAAGACGACGGCGAGGTAGACTGGGCTTTTCCTTGTCTAGATCCGCGTGAGACCATTTCTAAATTCGAGTTTACCACTCTGGGTTTGATCGAGATGAAGCCGAGTGACAGAGCGCGACATAACGCGATTAGTTGTGTCGAGAAAAAAGATGAGGAACGTTTTGAGAGCAAAGACAAGGAGCAGGAAGAGGTCGCAAACGATCTGGCCAAGATGGAAGGTCACACTACCGCGATGGAAGCGCCGTTATATCAATCGTATAGGTATATATTTTTTCGATAATTTGTATCAAGTCGCAAAATGACTAAACTTGTCCAACTTTGGCTTTTTCCCCTCAATATACCGATCTTATGTTGTCCTCATCCAATGCAGTCCAGCAAATTTCTTTGCGTTATCCATCTTTATTGGAGTCTCCTACTTCAGTATCGAAGTCACAATCTTCATCTTGTCAAGGTAAACTTCAACATGTTATCACCATATGTTATGATCATGTTCTATCTCAAATATTATTGCCACATATTTTCCTACACCTACTCTGCTCTTATGACATTCCCGCGTTTTTATTTCTATTTTATAAAATATTTCATTGATCAAAACAAAAGACAAAAAAATGAGACGTAAGTATTTGTGTTATAGAAAGTTAAATATTAAAAAAATATTGAAATGTACATCTCTTTTTACAGGGTACATATAATTAATAAGATGCGAGCGAAAACCGAGATTCATCTTGGAATATCGGGTGAGAAAATAGAAATAGACCCGGTGATAACTGGTAAAGGCGCTGCCAGATTTTGGAATAGGCAGCGTGCAGTCAGTTATCACATAGACAACATCGCATGTTGCGAAATTACAGAGATCAAAGGATCGAAAGCCATGTTTACTTTGGTGTACACTCCGCAATCCAGTACTTCTGAGAGTTTTCTCAGTTTAGTATTTATTCATTTTTCTTTGTTTAATTAGTTGAGAAAAACAGAGAAAAAAGTTGAAAAAAGATAGTTTGTTGAAAAATAATGCTTATATATTCTTGAGATTGCATTAGCTACAAAAATCGATCTTTATGTACAGCCTTTAATCCTTGCTTGATGTTACAGGTCAAAGTCATTCGCTTCATCAATCGGCGTCGTTTAAGAATCACGATTTCGAGGCGGACTCGTTAATGGCCGAAGAAATCGTGCGGAAAATCAATCACATTCTAGAGCTGCACAGCAGCCAGTCTAGAAAGGAATATCTCGCGCAAAAAGAGAGGAAAGCGGCGAGAAGAAAGAGTTTTCATCTACATAGATGACAACTCTACTGGTTGCTCTGTCTCTACACCATCCTGAAATATCTGAAACATTGATTCATTAAAATATATAAACAAGATACGAATGTGTAAAAAACTGCGTGAAAGTCGCAAAAAAAATTTGTATGAGTTAATATTTAGGATTAACACTTTGATGCCGGAAAAAGGTATAAAGAGAGAAGCCAGATAATTATCGTACTATTTATACACTTTGCACGTATGAAATTTAATGTTATATAAAATCTTAATAAATTTATTAATGTTTATTATATTCTATATCTCGAGATAGATGCTTTAGAAACACAAATTTATTACATACCAATATATGAGTATTATACAATCAATCTTGTAGTATTGTGCTGTATTTATTAATTTAAGTATTTATATTTTTATTACATAGCTCCCCTTCTCTAAGAAATTGTGGAGTTTTATATGAAAAAATAAAAACTCTTAAAATAATATTTAAAAAATACCTGATCTTGTTGTTCATTTGACATTTTTATAATGGTTTTGGTGGTAGCAAGTATATTGTTTTCCATTTTCTTCATAAATCTCATATTCAATGTATTCACAAGTTCACCAAGTGTAGAGAGCTTTGTTGCTGTGTCCAACAACTTTTGACTGTTTTTGCAGATATGTTCGTAATTAGGACGTGTCAAAAGAAATTTCCTATCATGCTCTGTTAATGCATTTATATCGATAATCTGTCCTTGTTCCTCCAAACTCTCTTTTTGTCTTAGCAGATTTTTTCGCTGAGTTCTGCGATCTTTGTATTCCTGCTGCCAATTCTTTCGTTCCTGTCTAAGCTTCTCTATATATGCTTCTAGATTAAAAGTTTCCGCAGTATTGTGCACATTACACTCCTTTGGCTTACTAGAAACTTGACTTGTGAGAAACTCATTCCTATTGTCTGAATATTTAATGTCATCTGAGAGAATAAATTAGATTAGTTTTATCACCTTAAATGATATATTACCTATTGGAATAATACATTAATTTTTAAACATAAATTTTTTTATACAAGATTTGATTACATATAGAAAAATATTTTGTTAAAATAAAAGACGATTATTCAAACAAAATCTCTGTATAGTTGTGTTTACTACATTGCTCTGTCATTTAATTATTTTATACACTTTACTAACCTTTATCTTCATCGTAAGCTAGGATTTTTGTGTGAAAAATCGACGATCTTCTTTTAAAAACAATTTTTTCAGCCATACAATCATCATTATTCGTCGCATCAATTGTAGCCATTTAATGGGCGATTTGTTTTAACAAAATAATTTTTTATTTCTTTCTCTCTGCTCTCAGGTTCCTCTGTATTCTGTTACATTTTCATTCCTTTTCCAAACAAGTCAGATAACTGTCATTCTATTATACTTCAAAATTTAAATGGTCGTATTCCCGTTCTTAGGGCTTGTGTCCACGTGGTAGAAATCGATCCGAGATTTATCGAATTGACCAATCGCATTGAACAAATGATCGAATTATTCGAATGTGATTGGTCGATACCCTTTGTTTGAAATCTCGAATCGACTTCTAGTATCATAGATGCAAGCCCTAAGAAGCAGTTTAAAATGTCGTTTTAATCTTGAAACTTCGATTTGAATAAGTAACTTTTGATTTTCTTAAAAAGAGAAGAAAAAAGAGAAGTAAAATGGAAATTTTTGAGCAATTAGATAATATTTTGAAGCCGCATATTCGAGCTAGTAAAATTAAATTATCATATGTAGACGAATTATTTCCAGACCTCAAAGACAAAGAGTATATCGTTCTTCATAAGAATGTAAGTGACAACAGCAAATATTTCAAGTGTTTTTCTTGTACAAACTTGTTGCATGTTCTATATCTCACAGGTAAATGTAAATAAATTCTATATCTTGTTATTAAAAGCATATGAGTTTTATAATAAACTTCCTTAAGTTTCAAACATGTTCCATGTAGTTTCTACTCTTTTCAGGATTCCAATGGACAATATTCAGATTATCAAAACAAAGACAGAAGTCTCAGTGAATACTCGACAAGTAAAAATATTATATGTAAATTACAAGATTACAACTCATGTTTTTAAATTATATATGCATAATATGGATGTTTGTAGAACATGATGTCAGTGGATCTCCCTTGGAATATTCATTTGAGAAGGATGAATTTGAAGACACTATTATCATAACAAAACAGATGTGGAAAAAAGAAGAAGAGTTATATTTACCATTGAGCAGAACTAATGCATGGTTTGTATAGTCATTGCTCATGTCTTCATGTTCTTTTTCAGACTTAAAAGATAAATATATGTTAAATCTTGAAATAAACATATATTAAGAGTTTTTTCATAGAGCTTTTTTTTAGCAACATACTGAACATGTGTCTGGAACAAGTTGATAATAATACTTTGTCAATATTAGCTCTTTGTGATGGAGAAGACAGTAAACAAACCATGCTTCTTGGTGCTATTGTTTCTGAAAATTGGTTTACTAGCATAGAAGTCATTTCTACTGGTTCTACAAGCTTGGCCATGGCAAGAAATAATTGTTGTAAAAGTGTAAAAGATCATCTCAAGCAGTCATCTGCTCAAGAACATACTGTGTGTAGTATATCTAACACAATAATTTGTTTTTTATATTAGAGACTGTTTTTGTTAATGATTAATTGATTTCTAGTATCTTTGCTTAGGTAAACATATCCATGTTCATCACTTTTGACTTATTTGGAATAAAGCAGGAACTGATAGATTGGGACAAAATGTCCAAAAGTGACTATGAAGGAAGTATTAATGTGCAAGTATATTCAAGCAATCTGGAATTGGATCTAAGGCAATCGAGAAATATTATGGTATGTGCCATATATGTATAAAAAGATGGCGCAAAATTATAATATAGTTTCATACTGTGTGTTATCATTCTTACAAATATTTTCGTAGAGAGTTGAAATAAATACCGAATGGAAGAATAGTCCTTTAAATGAAATACGATATCAATTGCTCTTATTGATGAAATATTTATCGATAATAGACGAGTGCAGCAACAATATTGGCAGGCTACAAGAGCCAATAAAATTTGCTGTGCCATGTGAACAGGTAAATAAATTTTTGTATCTCAAAAACAATACGTAACAGTAGGCTTTACGTTTTATATGCGTTTTATATTACGTTTGATATTCATATATCAATTATAGGAATATAATGTTATATGCGAAAAATTAAAACTTTTGCTGAATGGAGATTCTGATTTTAAAGTAGTTGATAATAATCGTGTTGATAATAAGGATGTTGATTCCATAAATAAAAAGGAAAATGTTGAAATTGATGTAAAGCTTCGAGAACGCATACAAAATATATATTTGAGACATGATTTAGATTTTACCGATTTTTATGCATATATTTATTGTATATACAAGTGCAATTTGTATATGTTATATATATTTAATGTATTTTGGTTTTTACTTCACAAAGAGACGTCAGAATATACGCAAATGGTAAGGTGCATTGAAACAGTTTTAAAGGAAATTCTTCAACATAAATTTACGCCACAGACCAATGATACAAATCTAACAAGGTTCATAAAACACGTTTATGATTTACGTCATCGAGAAACCACATCCTATCTAGTAGTAGGAAGTGTACCACTGGAACTTGTTGTCGATATGGGATTTGAAAAACTAATTCGAGATTATCAGTATATTTTAAAAGGAGCGCAATTTGTTAATACATACGAAGTTCGGAAAAAATTAGCTGCTATATCTTCTGGAACCTTCAGTACAGAAAAATATAGGTAATGCAAGGGAATGTTAAATATTCGAGATAAGCATCAAGTTTTAAATAGAATTTAATTAAAATACTTATATATATAATTTGCACTCTAATAATATTACGCATAACTAAATACGCATTTGTTATTTAAAGTAACAAATAACTGATAATTGCAGAAAAAAGCTAGACATTTTGGCACAAATTCATGTCAGTTTGGAATGCATGCTGCTTATTGAAGAACACATGGAATATTGCTCGATCGAAAGCTTGCAAAGATTGTTTGCTGAAGTCTTTAAAAAATTCGTTTCCGAACAATCTATCTTACAGCATTGTACCGAGCTTTGCAATCGGATCTTTACTTTTACGACGTCTCTTCCCACGACCGTAGCTAATGAACTAAGTAAAATGTACGTAAATATAAGGCACACATTATAATAATAATCCGTTGACACACTTTATAAGTTTCTTTAAAGAAAAAAAATTTATTTTCATGTAGAGAGAATATAGTGTAAGAGAGTAATAGATAAAGTATTATACATACAAAGTGTTTGTTTCTTTGCATCTACTAATTACATGGCATTAGTCGTTATTATTCATTGAGTATTTATAACGTGTATGTTGTGATAAATTTGTAATAAATTTTATAACACATGTTCATGTGTATTTATCTGTATATTTTTAGAGATCCTTCTGTACAGAGAGTTTGTGTTTCATCCAATTCTGCTACATCAATGTTAACGACTACCACGTATTATAGTAAAATGCCTATTTTTCCAATGTATAAATATCCTACAGGTAAGATAAATAATAGAAATTACTTTAATAACAAAAAAGACAATATTCATGCCACACAATACACTTTCTATAATTTTTATAAATTGCGTAAAATATAATAAACTACACAATGTGTTACATAGCTTTTATAGGCTGTTATTTCGTCAATTTTTTAAGAGCTCTGTAACTAGAAGGTTTTGTATTCTATTTGTTTATGTTTTTTTTCAGACGTTAATGCACAGGAGGAAGTGGTTTACGGCGTAAGTGCAACATCATCATCGATAAAGTTTAAGAAGCTGGACGAAGTATAAACAATGCAACACATCGAAATAACGTGTAAAATGCGCTCAAACCAGCGCAACATTGTAGAAATATGTGACAATATTTGACAACATAACATTTCTCACGTTTTTTTGTTGATATACCAACAATATAAAGTTTAACTTACAATTGTCGACAGTACTATTCCAATTTTGATAAATAAAAACATTAAATGTTTTATCAATAAGTAATAAAAGAAAAATTATGAATACAGGTTTTAAATACAATTACGTGTATTAGGCGTATAAATATAATTACATTTATGAGTGTTTGTACTCTCAGTCATTGATAATATACACTCGATCATGCGATTAATTGTTTTTTGTTTTTTTGTGTTTTTTTTTTTTTTTTGAGTGAGTGATTGATTGACTTGACACAAACTTCACTAAATCGTAACTTTTACTGTTCTTATTGCGAAGTGCATTTTTTCTGTTAACTTTCCGACAGCAAACTGGAAAACTAAAAAGTTTTTGATCCATGAGATTTAGTTAAAAACATTTGAAAAATGAAACTTTGGGAAATAATGCCAAACTTTATAGATAAAAGATAATCTTATAAGTCCGCTGTCGGAGGATTAAAAATAATTATCAATATGTATACATACAAAAGTACATAGTTATTAAAACTTTCTAATTCGAAATAAATAATTTTCACAATTGATACTAATATATGAGTGTTATACATATGATATAAACTTTTTACAAGATATATAATTAACATTACGAATCAATCGTTTATAATTTTTAATCTCGTTACATACCTCGGCAGTATTCTCGAACAAACGTCATTAAAATTAATAAAACTCCTTTTTTTTATAAGCCATTAAATAAAATATGGCTTTATATATAAGTACACAGTTTTAACAACATATTACAGAAAACAGAAGCGGATCAATTAAGGCATACTCTTTTCTCGTAATTTAATACTGAGATGTGTCTACACGTCGTCCACTCCGGAAACACTTGCTTGTTCCAACACTTCGAGGAGCTTCTGCATTTCCATAGAATCAGACGAATTGTCAAGTGTTCTTTCCAAAGCTCGTACGTACGACATGCACGTTCGACCTTCGTGATCAAGATTTTGCGGATTCGCTTTATGCTACAAAATTTACAAATGTCTTTATTTGTACAAATAAGACATATACACAAGTAACGATTAGAGAAAGAACAAATGTACGCGTACCCAAATTAAAAGTTGTGCCATTGCTAAATTTCCGGTTGCGCAAGCCAGATGCAATGGCGTTCTCCTATCTTCCGCGCTAACAGACGTGTTGATGTCCTCGATAGTACATCGAGCCAGGCACAATGTAAACGCTCTCATGTCTCCTCTGTGTAAAATATAAATGACATACACAAAATACTATAAATCAATAATATCAAAATAACGCTTGGAGTTTCATGTCCGAAGCATCTTACCGACAGACAGAATCGATAAGCAATTTTCCTAGAGAAATGTTCGGATTAATTGGCGGAAGAAATAATTTGTCTTCATATTTCCATCTGATCCATTGCTCTTTTTCCTCTCTAGATGAATCTGAGACTGGCTTTTGTTTTCCGTTTAAACAATACTCCCAAATACTGTTAGCTATGTCGTTGCCGAGAGCCAGCATAACGCTTAGGTGACCTGCACTAGAGCTGATATTAAAGATTGTTACCGAGAAAAACATCACGTGTGTAAAACTTTATTCAAGAACGATAAAATGATGTTAGAATTGTGCATTATACATACGACCAATCGTCTAAGTCTAAGGATCGAACTTTGGATATATGCGAGCCTAAGTTTCTATGAATGCCGGAACATTCGATACACATCAACACGCCCAAATTAAGACTAGCCCAATCAGGATCTAAAACAAGTATATTTAATTATGTGTTAATTAACCTTTCCATATTTTGTGACAAATTTCATATATTTGATTAAAACTCGATAAGAAACGAAAATATTTTTATTACGAAACTTTTTTGCTATGAGAAAACTAATAAAAAATATTCACTCACTCGATGCACCACAATCAACACAGGCATCGTTTCCCGAGACTTTGTTTTTTATGCAGTGCATCTTGAAAGCGTCAGTTTCATTTTTCTTATCACCGTCGCTGTTTTGCAAACTCGAGAGTATTTGTTGCTCTATTGCGCTAATCCAACTATCTCTCTCTTCGACACTGCTCGCCTCGAAGTGCCAAGTTTTGTTTTCCAAAGAGATAATAGAAAACTCGAAACTGCTCTCTTTTAAAAGAAATATATATTTAAGAACGATAATGAGAACCATTCACGAAAGCACTCTTTAAAAGCAAAATATAGTATACCTTGAGCATTGTACGATTTTGAGCCTTTTGGCGTTTTACCAGGTACCTTCACAGTAACGTATTGCAGAAGTATTTCCTTGCCGTTGGCATCATTCATATAATCCTGAAAAATACCATCCGTAAATATTGCATAATATACACGAACGTAAACGTTGTTTTATCAATTGATAATCACATGCAAACTCGAATGATACGTTAAACGACCGTCTTCTAACAAAGTGACGTATTTCTTCTTCCATTCCTTCAAGGACTTGCTACTTCGTTTAAACAAATAACCTTGTTTAACCGGTATCTCTCTACCAACGCCCATCTCACCCATATACTTTTCCTTCTTAGAAGGTGTGAATATGTTGGACTTTCTTCTGAATTTCCTGTAAAAAAAAAGTGATAAAAAGATATGCTCATACACATACATATATTGTTTACAAAAAAAGTGAACTGATTCTTTACCTAATAGTAGTTGGTGTTAAAATCGACGATCGCAACTCGTGTTGATTTTGTACATTATGAAAATTATCATTTAACAATCCGGAATCGTTTGTCATAGAATTGTTGTGAACAGATCGACAATCCTCATCCTTTTCCACAGGCTATTAAAAAATAAAAATCTACATTTTACATATCTTATTTTTTTTTGGTTTAAAAGTTTTTACGAAGACATGTTTTACAAGTGTTCCCAGCAAGAGAGTAGCCGAGCAATTTTGACTTACTTTTAAGGAATTTGTTGTCTCTACTTCTTTGTTATAAACCTGTGCATTTTTTGTAATAACAGGAAGAACAAATTTGATGTCATTCTCTGCCGTACGATGGAATGCATCACGTGGAAAATGTTTGGTTGATAGATTTTGTATGATTTTTTGACACACTGAAAATGATTTTAATATAACGTAAGCGTATCAAATATATATATTTAATTTGCTATCATATAAGTAAATATTCTTACCATCTTGAAATACTCTTTCAACATTTAAACCATAAATAGCGCATGTTTCATAATAAGGACATCTTAAATCACACGCAAGTTTTCGAGGCCTGACATCTTTTATGACACGAGGATTAGTTTCGTTAATTGAATCTTCAAAATTAATAGAAAAACAATGATAAATAAGTCTATAGTTTTGAAAAGAGAATTGCAATACATCGCTAAATGTTGCATCGACACACAGATCGCATACACACCTTGTACACCAACAAGTATTTTTGGCACTTCCGACATATTGCGGAAGGAACACATTCTATTATAAAAATTGCAAACTACAGAAAAACTTTCTTCATTTTCTAGACTGAATACGAGTAATAAAGCATCTATCCATGATGAAAACTGAAATTGAACGATGATAATATCATCAATCATAATCAATTATGATCTGTGCCAACAACATGCAAGAAAAACAAATAAGCTTTAACACATACTTGAGCTTCTGGTACACCACCTTCATCTCTAATCAAGAGAAGGTAACTCTGATCGTTAATAAAAACTTCTTTCTTGAAGCGACCACCTTCTGGTGATTCCTCATGCATGAAAGATCCTGTAAGATACCTGTGAACTAGAGCAGATTTTCCAGAATCGGAGGAACCAATGATTCCTAAGTGTAATTCTGGAACATCTCTCGCCAGTGTCCACTCATGACTGTTAACGAAGGAGTCTAAAGATGTATAAATTTGCATTATTTATGTGATACTTCAGTTATCTGACTGAGTAATTTTTTTTAATGGAGAATATAATAATATTATCTTGTTTGTCAATAGAGAGAATAATATCTGAATAATTCTACAACAATCAGAATCTGAATATAGAAAGAAAAAAAAAAAAAAAAAACATTTCAATCACAGAAATGTTTGAATATTATGTGATTGTATATATATATATGTTTTAGTTACACCAAAAATATACATCTATTTCACATCTTTTTCATAAACGTAATGGTTACATATATATAAAATTATTGAATAATCATACCTTCTATTGCTACGACGTGTTCGCGAATTTGCTTAGCGATATGAGCATCGGGCACAAGTTCTATAAGGTCGTAAATAGCATATATTGACGGGTGAACACTTTCGAAACGTTGAATTTCCTGTCTGATAGCAAGAGAATGATCGTTCTGACTAGTTGTCATTTTCTTCGAGTTTTACTTTTCTCTGTGTGACGGATCACTGTTACACCAACGACATAGCTCCGAGACGCATCACGCACACATCACCACACAAACGGAAACGTTATTGTATGATAATAAGTTTATCACACTTGTCACGCAATATAGTCAAATAAGGCTCCTCATAAACATCACATCACTTTACGGATTCGACGGAGTTGATTATTTTGGTTATGTGACATTTAAAGAAAATGCGGAGTTTTCATGAAGCTGCGCATCTTACATACCTTAAGATCGCTTTACATAAGTCGCAAGCGCAAATGCGAATCGCATATGTCGTGGAACTGACCGATCACGTTGGAAAAAATATTAAATTTTAAGATAAAACAGCGACCGCGTGATTTTTTTTTTATAGTAGTCCAGTTTAATAAACATGTCCGAAAAGTTTCACGTAAAACCGTAAACGACTGCTCTCCTCTTCCCTCTCGCAAATTATTACTTGGTTCTGTTTCGTACTAGTTACCGTCAAAGAACTTGTGTGACATCTAGTTTGACATTCCTCGCAATAGATGGCAATTCGTTCACGAGGTTTCGCGCTGCACATTTCGATATCTCGAGAATTGCAATATCGATGTCGAGTTTCTTGACGCTTCAAGTTCAAATAACCGCGTCGCGTTCTGTATTTCTCGCAATTATTACATCGCCTCACTCGCGAATACTAATCATATCTTTAACATCCTAAATTGTCATTTTCTAATCATGACCTTCTTACTGTTAGTTTTACCGCGAGTATGGATTTTCTCTCAGGATTATACAGGGAAATTATTTCGTTCCGTAAGTAAAAAAAACTGATTTACTTCAGATTAAACTATTTTCGTTTTTCGAGTCTTTTCAATTCAGTATTTGTAGTATTTTACACACACTTTCGTTTGTTTTATGTCATTAAATATTTATTATTTGCAGAGAATATACGAATCACAAAATCATAAAATTTCTCGGAATTGTTTGACAGAATAAATTTAAGAATAAATTTCTAGTCGGTAAAATATTAAGGGTTGAGCCATTTCGAGGTGGCGTCACAGTGTGGCGCCTGGGTCGTCGTGATACAAGGGTGGCAAAAATTTTTTTCTTCGAAACGGCGCGGTGGGCAATTTGAGAGGAGAAACTCACGGCCGAACTGTCATCGCCAGGCTATTGTCACTGTCACGGCGCGTGACTATATCGGAAGAAAAGTGCGAGGTCGGCCGTTAATCACCTAACGACAACGTATACGGGGTCACGCTTGCATGTAACACTGCAGATACATGTACGCACACATATTCGCATATACACATATATATCTACGCGCACATACAGACGAACAGTAGCCAGGCATAGGCACGTACGTAGCGCGGCGCACGTTTCTCTTTTACGCTTACTCTCATATAGAAGGATATCACTGCGTGTCTCGCATTCGCATATGCGAGAGCAACACGTGCTCCGAAAAGAACAGTGGAGTTTCTTTCGCGTCTCGGTCGAGATTGACAGCAGTGACGAAGAAGAGAAGCTCTCTTCGACAAAATCCGCACAGCATGGTTCGTAATCGATAAGAGTATGAGCGAAAAGCTCGTCAGCATGCAATCGCTATCCTTCGCAGTAGCAACGAAATTTGGAAAATCGCTTTATGTCCTGCGTTGAAGTTGAGATAAATGAGCTCCGATAGGAAGACAGTGCGATGTGGTTGTGCAATGTGACACGCGACAAAGAGAACGACGACAAAGTGCGAGCGAGCGAAAGGGATGAGAGTGGGTGAAAAGGAGCTGAGGAGAAAAAGCGAAAAAGAGAGAGAGACAGAGGTGAGACAACGAGATAAAAAAAAAAGTGCAATAATAAGAAGTGAAAGCAGACATAGTAAGTAAGCCAGAATAATCATGAAAAAATATAAAGAAACGACGAACGAGATAAAGCAGAAAGGAGAAAAGAAGAGACAGAAGAGAGAGAGAGAGAGTTAGACCTGGCAAGAGTCGGGGAAAGGATTGACTAGACGAGGGAAAGAGACAGGGAAAGAGAGAGGAGCTTGCGCGAGAAGTGGAGGAACGTGGAGGAGGACCAACCGAATGTGGCGTCCACGCTATTCGTCAGCCGGGAACGTCGAGCCAGTTTCGGCTTGTGCCAATTCACGGAGTCGTCATCATCGCTGTCAGCGAGTTACGTTCTCGGCACTACCTTTGTTAATTATAACCAGTACCCGTCTATCAACCGTCTTATCCATCGGAACGAGAATCGTGTCATTTCCTGGACAACGCCGCCAATAAACGAAGGACGTCACGAGAATCCTTGCGTCGAAGACGACGAAGGTGGCGGCAACGCCGACGGCGACGACGACGACGACGACGAAAACGACGAAGACGAAGGTGTCGCAGTCACGCGAGTCGTGTGTTATCGAGCAGATTCGGAAATATGATATCGGGATTCTATTTCCTTTACGATGAAAGTGCAACGTGGAACGGTGCGCGATGACATGGTCCGTCACGACGACGAGTCGCAATCGAGTGATAGTGCAGCGAAATAATAGCAGTAACGAACATCACAGAAGATGAACATGTCATCAACGAGTGAGAACTTACGCCTGACACCTCGGGAACCCAAAATGCTCCGAGACGGACATTATTAAACGAGTGCGCTCAAGTACTTCATTGTGAAAACAACAAACAGAGTGAGATATAAGCTCCGTTCTTTCTCAAATTGTCCTTACACTTTGAAAAACACGCTAGTCTGACTTCTGTCGGAGTGACGTTTATTCACGATCCGTACGATCGGCAACGCGAGCGAAACTATGACGAACTTCGGTTCTCAGAACGTTATCGGTGCGCGAGAGAGGTGGATGACGATCAAACGATAGGATCCGACGAGGAAATTGAACGTGAAATTCACGGATCGCATTGCTCCGTCGCAAACTCCGAGCGACTACTGAGAGCGCGCGTACGCCCCGGCGGCCCTCGTCGTCGAGTGACGAGAGGTGGTTTTGTGCCGGCACACAGTTGGCGGTCGGCACGGGTACAGAGAGGACGATGGCATCACGCGCCGCGCGCTCCCCCAGGAAGAAGCCGACACTGCCGAGTTCGCGTGCGGACCACAGCAGAACGAGTCATCGTCGTCTCGAGTCAACAGTAGCAGCAGCAGCAGCAGCAGCAAACGAGCACAACAGGAGTCAACATCAGATAATTGCTCTCAACAACGTAGCAACAGCAAGATCATTGTTGTTGGCTGCCGTTGCACGACGTTCTTTCCGATTCGGCAGCCGCGTTGTTTGGTGGCCCGACCTCGTCCAGTGGTAGTTTTCTTCTCCCACGAGCAAAAAATCAAGGACGAAACGAAAGCGAGAAAGAGAGAGAGAGAGAGAGAGGGTGAAAGCCCTGGCGCGCACGTAACCAAAGAGCGAGGAGCAGTGTCGGAAGGCAAGCATGATCGATAACGCTACAGAGTCAAAGACCGGAATCGGCAATCGGGCTCGTTAGAAAGGAAATACACTAGAAATCCGTCCGCAGTAATCGCAACATAAAGAGGAAAGAGATAGTTAACGCGCGTTTGTGCGGCTAGCGCTGCGTCGTGTTGTCATCGCGATACAAAAAAACGAGCACGAAGTGTTTGAGAAACGCGCGCGCGTTGATCGCAGGCTCCAATAGATCGTCGCTCGAACGGTGATAAGATCGAACGAAAGGAAGTGGAGAAACGTTCATCCTCGAGGAAGACCGTCGCCGAGAGAAAACGCGAGTATTAATCCGGTAAATGTGATGAGAGAACGTCACACGAGAAACGTGTTGTCACGCGAGAAAAAGCACGCACGAGAATCCGTTATCAATTCGCGACTGTGATTTCTATAAGTTTAAGATTATTATCACATATTGTAAAGCAAAACAAAAAAAAACAAACCAAAACAAAAATCGCCAGGAGAATATTAACAAAGCGAAACAACAAAATTGTCTATTGTGATATTATGATATATATAAAGGAGAAATTTTGTGGGAGGGGAAGGTACAGGCTCCCACGTGCGCTCATAGGGAGAACCATCGACCGGCCAAGCATGAATGAATGAACGCCGCGCGATGGCGAGAGCGCGATGGCGACGAGTGCGGCACGCGAGCGAGTGTGTTTGATCAGGATTATAATGGTTGATCGCGGTGTTTCCGCGCTGGATCCGCGGACTGTGATACGCTAATATAATCTCTGAGACCTGTCATCCGATCTCTCTCCACTAACGACGAACCAAGAGAGGGTGCCGGTTTAATTGCGTTTGCATAGACCGCACGCGGATGAAAGAGAGAGAGAGAGAAAGAGAGAGAGAGAGAGAAAGACAGAGACACACACACAGAGAGAGAAAGAGACAGAGAGATCGGGAAATGGAACGAGGAATTGCCACCGGTGCAAGATGTTCACCATTGTATCGTGATAAATCGCCTGGTACGTATCAATATGATAGAATGTATCCGATAACAGAGATACATATATGTGAAAAAAAAGACATATGATATACCATGCTATTCGAAATATAACACATCAGTTAAAATCAGATTACAATAAACTTTTTTCGTTTTTCCTTTATTTCTTTGTATTACTTTAACAAATAAATCCATAAAAACACAAACTTGGTAGATTAGTGATTAAGTACATCGTGGGCGCGTGCAAGACACGAAAAAGAGCGCTTTAGCACCATCGTGTCTTGCGCTTCGCGATACCAACTTAGGAGGATTAATGACATCTCGAGATCCTCGATTTACTTGTCGCATTAATCAAGAAAATGGTTCGACGTTCTACTCCGCAAAACAGTCGAAACGCCACTCGTTTCCCGATGCACTCGATTATAAAGTTATGTGTTCGAGTATCGCGTCATTTCCGTACAAACCGGTACAACGATTTTTTTTATATCGATAGAAGTAAACAAAACATATAAACGCATTCGACAAACTACTGTGTCAAGTTTGTCGCGGATTAAAATTCAACGTGTACATATTTATTGCTTATTTCGCAAAGTGGTCGCGATCGACTGTGTGTGTGTAGCGGTCTCGATCGGTCTTTAAACACGAGTCGTTAAATCGAGAAAGAATTGTGAACATTTGTTAACTCGGTGAATTTCGGTAACGTCAATATTGTCGCTGCATATTCGAGCGTCGATATTCTTTTGATTTGTGACTATTTCGCTGGTAAATTTATCTCACAAAAACCGAAACTTGTAGCTGTAATATACTAAATCAAAAGTTTACACGCTTTTCAAATATACAGAGAGATATGCTTTCGAGTGTGTGTTCTGTGTGATAGCCACACAGAACAAAAATCCACTAAAAACCTTATTTAATGTCGCATGGAGCTATGGATGGACATCTATAATGAGATTTTTATTCTGTGTTGATCACTGTTACAAGTTTTTGTCACTCTCTATACAATTTTCGATTATACAATTAATCGATTCTTCTTCATATATCCTTGCTTACGGTTTTTCATTAACATGCATTAATGCATACGCTTTTATTTTTCCAGCAACACACGCACGAATTATTCTACCACCGAAGAGAGAAGAAGAGATAGTCGAATGACGAGTGAACGGCATTCTCGAGAACAAACATTAAATGAAATCACGGCCAGACTCAAAAGTGACCGATGAATAACGATCCGCGCGCGTTTACTGAAATAAACAAAAAAAGAAAAAAAGAAGATACAGACGTAAAACGTACGCGGATACACAAAAGAAGAGCCTGCGTGCGAAAAAGTGCGTGAGATACGTAGTAGTTTAGGTGCGTTAACTGAGTCTTAGTGTGTGTACCACCCCCTGGGTAACAGGGGGTGGCACAGAAACACCGTCAGCGTGGGTGCCGGTGCCGCAGGGGCGCGCCTGGCCCGTCGGC
This sequence comes from Pseudomyrmex pallidus, assembly GCA_014825455.1. NCBI lineage: Eukaryota > Metazoa > Arthropoda > Insecta > Hymenoptera > Formicidae > Pseudomyrmex > Pseudomyrmex pallidus. The sequence goes on along the minus strand of QVNV01004882.1, from coordinate 4,550 downwards.
TCGCCCGCAGATTAGCACGCCGATTAGCGGCTACATCGGTCCCCTTCCGGCGTACCGGCCTGGCGACCTCGGCGGGCCTCACATCGGCGGCTGTGGCCGTGGCAGCTCAAGGGGAGCCTTATGCTCCCCTAGCAGCCGCGCCACGCCGCACTACGCCGAATGGAAGTGCCAGCCCGATCACGGGCTCGGCAATAACCACGGGCTGCATCACGACGACAACAACGACGACAACAACAACAACAACAACGACGACGACAACGTCGACCACCACCATCGCCACTATTACCACCACCACCACCATCACCACCACGAGTCGCAGCAAAAACAAAGACATGTCTGTGAGAAGCCTGCACCGGCGCGTCTCTCATCCGTAAGTTATGATCTATAGGTGTTTTATATCGTTTATGAAAACAGCATCCAGAAACGTCTGCTAGGAGGAGTCATTTTTTTATTGTAAAAAATGAGTATATAGTTTACAAGTTTCAATTTTTGTTATATTTTTATTAAAAAAGATGTTCTGACATCTAACGTGTCATCAGCGCATAATAAGTGGCCAAAAATATTTAATTATTATGATTTGGTATGCTAAAAATGTCTTGAGTAAGTAAGAAAAACACGTCATTCGTTAACACACATAAGAATGTGAGAAAGATGTGAGTAGGAATTATTGATGGATGTTTATTAGTTTCTATTTGTCGACTATACCTTGACTATACCTCGACTATAACGATAATATAATAATAATGACAATATTATTTCTCTCTCTCTCTCTCTCTCTAGCAAAGTCTATTTATAGTTAAATTACGTGAAAATAAATCATAATTTTAATGACGGGAACATCGACATCAATTTATTTAATCTTTTTCGATATATCTGCAGCGAATTTATTGTCGACTCGTTTTTATCGCGATTACGAACTATCTTCATTTATTCTGCTTGTTCAGTGTCGCTAATTATTGTTTTTTCTTTATGCATTTCTTTATCCCTCGAGTCACTTGTGCGTTCTGCGATTGGAGTGACTCTTCAGTTTGAAATATTTCTGAATAATCTTTCTTGCGCGTTGCACGCGCCGATTTAGCCTTGACCGCCTTTCTTTGGAAGCTTTTCTCACCCCCATCCCAACATCACAAAGAATTTATTTAATGTCGGCTGGCAGTTTGTGAGAAATCACTGCGCTTGAATAATGAGAGTATACTTTTGATTCTCGTGCTATATGCTTACATCCTCGCTTTATGATTTTAATAATGAGATATAAACAGTACTTATATAAAAGATCAGATATTTTAATAAAAGATCATATATTTTAATTGTATCCATATATATATATATATATATTTTTTTTTTAAATCAATGTTAATTCTTTTTCCAATAAAATATAGGAAACTTTTATAGAGAGGGTTTGTGTGATACAAACGATTATTAATAAATGTTTCGTAAAATCTCCTTGAAAAGAAAATTCTGACAAAATTTGATTTCTATGTTTTTTTGTCATGCTTTATTTTTCGATTATACTTTGAATTTAAATCTTCAAATTTAATTAACACACATATTCATTTTTTAAATTAAAACTTAAGTACAATAAGTAAGAATTTCATGTTTTTAAAATTCAGCTTAATTCGATTTAAAATTCAAGTTTAGTCAATCGTTACAGATAGGGTTCGATCTTTCTTCTTTTCGGTAAACGGATACGGCACTTATCATTTTACATATAGAAAGGAACGTTTATATTTTATATACATATATACTTATATATACATATATACTTGGAGCCGAGACGCTGCCGCATTGCTCGATACACGGGATTTGACAGCTGGAAAGTTACAAACTAACACAACGACCCGAACTCCTACAGTCATCGCATGACACGTGAACGCTGGCGCCGTTGATCTAGTATGACTTAAAGCTCTGCGGCACATGGGAATAAGGAGAACATATCGGGACAGAACACGCAATCGTTCATTACGGTTTTACCGGACAAGCTGCTCCGCGTCGCGCGTTCGTTACGACGACTTTAACGAAAGTGCAGCGCAAACTGCAATCGATTATTTTAAGAAAATCACATTTCCTGCGTGCTGTGTGCACACTTCGTTATCCGTAACGGTTGGCATGCGATGAAGCAACCGTTACGATGAACGAAAGGGCGGTAAGTGGTTTCGGCCACGTTTCGGTATCTAAGATAGCTAGATGGAAACGGTAGAGGTGTATGGTAGGCGTTACAGAGAGTCGACTAGGGAGCAATCAATAACTGACCCATATTGTAGTCCTCGTTTTCCTCTCTCGCTCTCTTCTATCCATCTCTCCTTCGTCACCCCCTTTCTCGAGCAAACTCTCTTTCTCTCTCTGTCTAACTATCTATCTGTCTATCTCTATTCTTTCCCTTTTTTAACCCCTGTGCGTTTTGTAATTTCTCCCTTCCAACATTCCCTTTTGTCAGTACTTGCTCGAGGATTTCGCTGCTGACTCAAAACCCGGTAACGATAGTTTTTTCTTTAATTGTAATATGTATAGATATAAAAAGTATATATATGCAACCAAATGCTTTACAAAATCACTTAAATCGTGCAGAGTCCGGAAATTTTAAATGTAATAACACACAAAACACATTCCAGCTTATAACGGAAAATTCACTAAATAGGAAAATTCTTCCATTAAAATTTATTGTCACAGGATTTATTCTTATAATTCATTCATGCATTTTTCTCTCTCTCTAGTCGGATCTAACAAGTTTCGACATAATACACGCTTGCTCTTGCACGATGCAATCAATTCAGAATTATAAGCACATTATGACGTGGGGAGAATGAGCGTCACGAAGATATTTATAATCGCTTTTCGCGATGCGCTTTTAATCCCGCGTGCTCTTTTTACACACATAGAATCATATATATATATATATATATATATATATATATAGAGAGAGAGAGAGAGAGAGAGTGCAGTTGGTTTCATTTTCGAAAAACGAAAGATCCTTCCGTGTATCACGTTTAATCCGATCAGATTTCTCCGTCGTCGTGATTTATGCTCATTTCCGCTCGCCAACCGCGTCTCCCTTTTATGCGAGATCATCATTTCTTAACAATCTAAAAATTACTCTGTGGCCTATTAACCTTTAAGCGTGAAAATCTTCTTGAAAAATTATGTCTCCTTTGCCCGAAGATATGGCATTGCTTTGGAAATACTTTTATGTGTTTTTTACAAAAATGTCAAATTTTTGGAAAATAAAAGAAACAAACAACGACACGGTAAAGCGATGTCAAAATGTCTAAAAAAAAAAAAAACAGTAAAACGGAATTCGAAAATATTCTGTTTCTATCATCATGGTTCTCACAATTTTCCAATGGCAGGTTCTGATACATAATACCTCATGTCACGTTACTTGACGTATATTCGATATACGGAAAACGATTCGTATGGTATTCACGCTATCAGAACGACCCGGTGTGCGCTACAGAAACCTATCGGACGAAAAGTAATTATGACAATTGATTAAATCGTATCAAACCGCATACATACACACATGTATCTTCTTCTTCGCCAGTCAGTTTCGAATCAGTGACCCAGATCTTTCTGACCGCGTGTTATCCGCGTCTTGTAAATAGGCGATTGAAGATGTTTTTCAAGTGGGCCTGAAAATGAGTGTCACTGTGTAGGAGTGAGGGTAGTCTGAGAGGCCTAAGAGAGGCACTACCGCCGCGCGCCCAGGGGGTGAACGAAAAGTGCTTAGAGAATAGCGGCGCGAGACTTGTATCTCTGCAATCTCTGTCGAGGTTCGCATTTCGCAACCCTTGAGGACTCTACAGTATATCTGACATCAAGCTTTAAATCGCACGTTCGAACTTGCATACTACTTACTTCGGCGTGAATACGTAAGATGGTCCATTCAGTTCGAAAATTTTTTTAGTTAGAGACGGAAACGTTGGAATTAAGACGAAATTTACTGAGACATCAAGAAAATATTTTTTGAATAAATTTGCACGTAATTTACTTGGAAGAGTATTTGAAGGAATATCGGAAGAATATGAATTTTTATGTTTGTTGAAAATTATGCACCGATAGAAAGAATAAAACATATGTATAGGTAATTTATAATAAATAAATCGATATTCATTCGGGGTGTGATATCTCGATATTATTAGTAATAACGGCTTATAACTTACTATGGTGCGACAATCATATCTCACTGATTATTATATTATTGTGTTGGTAGGGATTGGACTATTGTTCGGGAGTGTGCCGGGCGATCACCATCGCAGACCTATGAACCTATGAATAGGGTACATTAACTCTTATCTTGTTTTTTTGCCTTCATATTTTATTCCTTATGTATGTATATATACGCTCAAATTTCTTCTATACTTTTTATACTGTTTACTCTCTATTTCTTTAAAATATATTTCTTAAGAGATTTTTTATTTTTCATACGTACCAAATTTTTTCAAATCATCATATTAATGCTCTTTCTCTTTTTCTCTCTCTCTCTCTCTTTTTTATCTTATTCTCTCTCTAGAAATATTACAACTTCTTGAATCTCTCTCTCTCTCTCTCTCTCT